>JAJIZL010023373.1:0-140692 GCA_023969395.1 Amblyomma maculatum
TGTGTGTTTTTGTTCGCGCTACTATAAGATGTCTGAAGTATTGCACCAACTAGGCCGACAACACATCTTACTGTGCATTTTCATTGCATTTAATCTAAAAGTAAAGAAAAATGTTTCAAGAGGGGTATCCCCTTCCCCGAATTTTAGCCCCTTCACTCTGCGTTGAATGATGCTTGCAGATCCACATTGGGAATGGAATTCTAATTGAGGAGCCCAAACTCCGTATGCTAGAGACGAGCTGCAGCCCGGGCAGGCTTGCACGAGCGCTCCTGCGTCACCTGTTCACGACCGAGGAGCTCAAGGGAAAATGCCTGCTTGGGAATCGAAGCAAGAGCCTGTCTCCGAAAGAGCATTTGGACCCTGACCGTGTGAACGCCATATTAGGCTAGTGTATTTTTCTTGCCGTGTGCATGTGCTTTATGTTTTGAAATGGTGATAGTTTCATCTTATTCGTAACGGTTTCTAAAAGCGATGGTAGCACGAAACAACTGTGTTCTTTCTTCATAACTATGCTCGGAATATTGCTAAACGTGGATCATCACAAAATTTGGCTAAAGCCATAGAAAATCATTTTAAACAGCTGTACATGATGGCCGTGACATCATAGACGACATGGAACAAGGTTGAAGTCGTGTGGGACATGCAAAAACTGTGGTGTAATTGTTGTTCGTATTGTATCAATGTAGCTGCTTAGACGGACGACCTAAAACTGAGTTAGAATAGCAAAACTCGATTTTTGTCGCCTCGCATAACATCAGTGTTGTCTCAGCTCATCTGTGACGTCGCATCCCCTGTTGGGCCAGTACCAAAAGAATTTGAGAGGAAACATTTGCTGGTAAATAATTTAACTGGCAGGGGCAGATACCACATAGTGGTCTATACGTACGAATGCCTCACATACCATCTCATGGGAAAAAATTGTGCGACTAAGCGGTAGACGTCTTTACAGCTTTTGAAGAAGTGACGGTTATCTTGGGTCATGTTTTCTCCATACGAAGGTTATATTATTTCCATGCTGTGTGCTCATTGTTACGTGCACATCGGGTACGAAATTTAATGCGAACATCTCAGCAGCCAGTGCCGTTAGGGTGAGCTGGCTTGTGAATAATAAGGAAGGAGTCATGAGCTGCCATTGCAGCACAACAGAAGATAACATTGTCCCGCTATGCTAATTTCAACAATGCGTTTCACTCGATGTTTAAGAACAGTGTACAAGTGCATAAAAATAAGAATGGAATGTTTTAAAATGCGCCAGCTTTTAAAACATTCGATTCACGAAAATGTGGTGGCGCTGTCGTCAGTGACTTTCGTGTGGTAGGCAAAACAACATTCCAGTCCTTTTTGTCTGCCGTGATTGCGGAGTGGGTTGCTGCTGTCTGAAATAAAACAGCACCATGGCCGACCAGTTGCGTCGCCGTAATATGTGCCGAAAGGCAGAAAGGGAATTTTAGTAATCGTGCACAGGTTTCTTGTCTGCGAAGGATGCCGTAAACAGTTGACTGCCGTGGTGAAGCGCCAAGGCTGGATACCAATGCTGGCTCTGGAAATGCAGCAAACACTTTGTCACAGCTAAGCTGGAGCTTATTCACTTTTACGACACAGCTGTATAGCTGCTCAAAGGCCAGTATATTGTAATGCATAGGCCTGTTTGTTGGAGCATGCATGCATAGATATGTTTACCTATGCAAACGATTACTCAAAGACATTTTTTAAGACGAAAGCCTTTGGTGGCTCATGGTGTCGTGGACAAAGTGTGTCCCGCTTTTGCGTTCTGATTGGCCAAGACTGGATGCGCTCCTGCCATCTGCGATGCCACTCGACAGTAGCGATGGTGTACTGTCCAAACTCACACTTGCCGAAGAAAGTGTGATACTGCGCCTTTCCTTTCTTGTAAGCCAATTGTAATTATATGTAACACTGCAACGTATGCCGACAAGATGCTAACGATGGGAGGCAAATTATAGGATAGGAAGGGTACGCCTTCAGAGACCCTCTAATTTTAAGGCGAAAGCCTTTAATGGCTCATACTGTCGTGGACAAATTGTGTCCCGCTTTTGCGGCGGCTGTCGCGTGGCGTTCCTTGGCGCGCATTCAAGTGTGGGATTGCAGATGGCAGGAACGCTAGACAAGATGAGGCTTCTCAGGCTTTCACCTTTCAATACTTTAGTCTCTAAAGTCCCTCGTAATTTTTTTTTTTTTTTCACTTTGATAATTGTACGTATGCGTATTGAGCTGATGTGTGAGTGATCAGTGCTGAACTCCTTCATGGTTATACTGCATGGCTAGCCTTCGCCATGTTTACCTCAAATTATTTTAATCTATTCCATGATGAAGATTACCACTGTGTGTTGACAGCCGCTGATTTGCTCGATTGGAGCTGATTTTTTTTTTTATATATATACTGAGTGGTTTTAGTCCTATTAACGGCTAAGTGTGAATGCGAGTTGTGGGGTTCAGCATCGCCTAGATACATATGGACTCAAGATTCAGACTCTGTGAGGATCTTTATATGGTCGCTCTAGCTACAGAACCACCGTGACTGCTGCAGCTTGTAATTGTAATGCAAGCTAAAACCGTGAATACCCGTGACAAAATTGCAAAAGGTAATGACGACAGTCGCCCACGAACACAGTAGATAGAACAGTCACAAGGCGTGGCGATTTCAACAAATAGCGCACGGATAAGCAAATCTGCGCGTGCCAAGGCACGATGGCCTTGCTACTGTTGCCATGCTTACTTATAAAAGCCTCTCGAAGCTAGCGAGGATCATAGTGCTTACCAACAACGTTAATTTGCCGCTCGGTGTGAAGAATCATCTGAGAATACAATAATGTCTTAAGCGGATTACTTCGTACATGGTTTGTGCGCTCTGTTTACGTGCGTGAAAAAAAAACCACCGTCTTTTTACTCGACTGAAAGTAGTTGTAAGCATTCGAAGCTTTGAAATTCGCGTTCAGCGGTTGATTTGCTGGACGAAAACAGCAAATAGATAACAACGTTGCTTAAAACTTTGCTTGTGTGCCTTGAACCTACTCTCCGTCTGGTACGGCATGTGGGACCAGGCGCCGCATGCCGTGTGCATGGAGGTTTTTTATGTATCGCTTTTGTCCTCACCGCTGAGGCTCATGAAATACTCGCACAGTCTTGCGTACATGAACTTGACAGAATGCGGGTCAAGTCGATTATTTGGGAGAAAGAGCAAGTTTTTAATGGGACATCGTGACTGGTGTTTTGCTCTCTTTCTCTGCATTTTGCCCTTTCCCTCTAAAAGGGGACTGCACTTGACATGTTGGGTTCGTGAAAACCCCCTGAGCACATGGTTATTTCGTCTGCCAAACAGGCGCCTGCACTTCACAATAACACGCGCTTGATAATCTTGACCAGTGTCACTCCCGTGCGTTTTGCCTACCCTAGGATCGCAGACGACTGCCGCGCCACCTCGATTGCCTTGTTAGTTGTAAACATGGAGGAGGTCTATAGTATTGTCTTGCTCACTGTTCGAAAGACAAAAATACATGTCCAAAATTAAGTGGTCACTTAATTAATCCTTTCGCTGTGGGGCGTTTCTGGCCGTGACGCACCCTCAGTGTCGGCTTAGTTTCAGGGAATGAGCATAATGATTTATTTTTGATTATGATTGCTATACAAATAACATAGTCAACAGAATATGCGAATTTCAGTGTTCTGCAGGTGTTGTTAAACAACATAATCATCATTATCAGCCTGACTATAAATTAGATAAATGAGGATAATATAAGAAAAAAAACTGCTCGATACTTCTTGAGAGATCGAATCGAAGCTCGACTCGTATTTATAATAAAAAGAGCCATAGCTCCAGTCCGCAGTCGAAGGTCCTGCGCGGTGAGCCATCTGAAAGTAACCGCACGCACGGAGGGTGCATATTCAGTGGCCCGCACAACGGAGATAAATAGCACGTTGTGAAATCATGATGACAGAGGGAGATCGAAAGAGGCTAAAACAACCTCCTTTGCGGCTGCTAGCCGCAAGCAAAGGCGTGACGAGAGAGCAAAAGCAGCGATTGAGTCATGTGCCGACCAATTAGAGAGGCAACGGCGCGAACTCTTGAACGTGAAGCATCGTAGCAGACATGCCAACAGACTAAAAATAAAGAACCTGAAAACCTGTGGCAGATGGCAGAACAACCCTTGAACCTGTAACCGCACGCACGCGCCACGAAACGCGCGTGCGGAGCAACCGCGCCCCCCAGCAAAGAAGGTGGCGGGGGTGGACGGGGTCTCTCTATACTCTGCAGTATACGCGCCAACACAACGCAGGACAAAAATATGAACTTGTATAAAGATTTGACAGATGGCGCAGCCTGTCCAAGCGTGCTCAGGCACAAAGTTTTGAATGCATGATAGAAAACTTAAGGGTGCGTCGATGACATTGTGGGGGGGAAGCACGAAAACGTACTGGTATTTTCGTGACAGCGAAAGGGTTGGCTCTTGGCAGCAGAGCACTGGAGCAGTGAGTGTTAAGGCCGAAAATTCGAGCGATCATTTGTGATGCATCAGAAATTTTGGTCGATCTTGTCCGGTTTTTCAATGAGGACGCGTGCTGGTACCACGAGCAAGTATAAGCAAAGAAATGTGTCTGCAAAATCACGGCTTCAATCTCTGGCTGGCTACAGTACTACGCGTGCCTAACCCTGTTGAGGGTGCTTTCTCGGAAGGCTTGAAGTGCTTTCTGATATTTTCTTCTTTTTCTTCTTCCAGATTACACCTGCTCGAAGTTTCCGGGAACCGACGTCGGTTATATAAAAAAAACTCTCTCCGCTGTCCTTCATAACGTATGAGGGCTCGTTAGACTGCACCCGCTGCTTACTTGAGTTCTCTCTTTGTATAACTGCACTGTGCTTACTTAACGACTCACATTATCGATCAATTGTTATTGAAAATAAAGCAAAATCTAAAAATAGGCAGTCTGTATTTTTTTTTACTATTCCATCTCTGAACATTTCATTTTACAAAGCACACAGACCTTTTTTTGATGATAATCGGCACTCTTCGCTTTTCATCATTCATTCTTTAAATGGCAACCACGAAGACCCAATATTGACAATGTTCAACGCTAGTTTAACGCGCATGCAGCAGCTGCTTTTTAACTGGCTGCCTTCATATCCTCAGCACTAATTCAACTCATGCTAAGTTACGTTAATAATTTCAACACAGCATATTCAATGGAAATGTTATGGCCACTTTTCCAAGCAACCTGTCCAGTACATTCTACATCCACACTTTTGTATCGCCAACAATCATTAAACTGGGCCAGGGCAGAACAGTGCAGAAATGCGGAAAATAAGTTATTGTAGCGTTTATAGATAGAAAGACTGTAACATGAATTAAATTTGTTATTGTAAGGATTGGACCTTGTGAAAAGGGGTTAGGGGAAACATACAATGCACAGAACTTGTAACTGTTTGCTTCTTGTAGTTCACTCGAGGGAAGCGTAACAAATTTTTGCAGCTGGACAAATGAATGACATGGTTATTGGGCTGGCTTTTACAGTTTTGCCTCGAGTAGAACACGCTTTTGCTCCGTCGTCGACAACTCTGCCGACAAGGTACCACACATTTTACATCTTGCGAGAGCATATTCTCTGGTTGGAGACGTCTGTGTTCACATGCTGCCTGTGAGTCAGAATTTATCTTGAATTCTTTCATGGCAGGGGAGTTTAGTGCCAGTATACAGAACTAAGAATGTTGATTGCATGCCTTATTGTCCAGCATTCTGACATTTGCAAATATGCCACCTTGTATGCAAACTCTGAACTGTTAACGCAACAACATGGGCTGCAGTTAAGAATATCGTAAAGAGTAACTAGGTTCAGCACTTATGACTAGTCACAAATTCCTCATTGCCTGTTGGTCTTCTTGATGCAGCTTACGGCGAATAAAACTGCAGAGACTTCAGTATACTATTTTAACACTGCAGTATTCTTCACCTTCATTGTGTGGTAGTTTGTGCAGTTAGTCTGGCTACTCATCATCTGACGATTAGAGTTAGTCGCCTCGCCAGGGTGGCGCAGTTGTTACGGCGCTCGACTACTGTTCCGTAGGACGCGGGATTTAATCCCGGCCTCGACGGCCGCTTTTCGATGGAGGTGAAAAGCAAGGCGCTCGCGTGCTGTGCGATGTCAGTGCACGGTAAGGAACTCCAGGTGGTAGAAATTTCCGGAGTCCTCTACTACGGCGTCTCTCATAGCCTGAGTCGCTTTGGTACGTTCAACCCCACACATCAAACCAGAGTTACAGTCCTTCTCGGGGTATGCGATTAGTGTCAGCTCATTTGTGAAACGGTTAACACAATGACGACACCATGCATGACTTCCCTTGCCTGTTAATACTGGGTGCATTTGTGGCTGAAGGAAGTATACATTGCACAATGGCTAGATTAGTGCCTTAGGTTTGAATTCAGTTTTCCGAGTTGGTCTTCGCTGCAAAGTGGAGCCCAGGATAGAGGGGCTCTCAAGCCAACAGCTTTGTTAATGTACAGTTTACTGTCTTAAGATGAAACTTGCTACTGGGGGCCCACTTTGACTGATCGTGTAGTGAAGTCTATTGTGTAGTCGATGAAATGCAGAAGCCAAGACGAAGAAAATGGAGAGACTTTGCAGCCCTAGTTTAATACTGGTAAAGCTATAGGCGAGTTTAGCCAGTTTTTTTGCTTCGAGTGTTCGTTTGCTAGGGGAATAAGGCTTCCAGTTAGGACGATAACATTGACGATGCAGAGCTTAGAGAAATAGGGTAATACTGCTAGGGCTGTAAAAGTAATCTGCGCCCATTATTTTCTGTCTTTATTTTTGTTTCAGAATCTCTTCAACTGGTCAAAGAGCTCAAAGGACTCCTGCACAAGGCAGACAATGGCAACATTGGAGTCGAGCCACAAAAGGTAGAATTTTTTTAATGCTCTTTTACATATTTCTGCTCATTTGCATATGACATGTCAGCCCTAAGGCAGGCTTACTCGTATGGCTTGTTTCAAACTGGGTTTTATACGAATGTCGGGTGGCTTTGCACAAAATGGAGCAACTTATAGACAAGCGTCATGTTTGTAAACAAAGGTGGCGCTGCGATCGGCAGCGACATGAGGTGTTGGCAAAAGCGCATCGTGCTTAAACTGCGCCAAGCGACGCTGCCTTCGAAATCAGTTCACGCGTGCGAATATTCAGAAACCTAAGCTTCGCTTCTGCGTAGAAATAGTTTGGTTTATGCCTGGAGAATATTTCAGCACGTCAGCCGATTACTGCTGGAATTACCTGGCGAAGAGCGCTGCATTTGCTTCCTTATCCGTGGCCTCAACAGCGCGTGGCTACGGTGCATAGGCGGCTGCAGTGAGTGATTAAGTTAAATTATTACGAGAAAGCGCAATGTACAAGAAAGACTAATAGTCAACATTGCTCAACTCCCGGGCCTATTCCTAGCCAATGCAAGGAAGATGACGATGTGAATGACTGGAAGTGTGTTTTCAAATGCCGACTCTTTTGACTGTGTGCCTTTCTAGCTGCTTCAAGCACTTTCACTTAAGGAACAATATTATCGGCAACTATATACAGTCGAACCCGCATATATCGATCCCGGATATATCGAATTTTGATTATATCGAACTCACGGAATATCCCCCTGAAAATCCTATGTAAAAGTATAGGGAAGCCGCGTTATATATCGAACTCCGTACCACGCACTGGAAAGTGTGCCTTTCCCAAAGACGATTGCATCACCCTCGGCCGTTTGTCGCGTGACGTTTTCAAGCCACGCGCGGAAGAATGAGAGGGGACAGTTCGACTAAGGCAGCGCCCCCGCCCATTCCCCAAAGGCGCGCACATCTGCGGTTATCGTTTCCCGCGCGCCAGCACGTGACGTTTGCAAGCCAGGTGCGTGAATGAACCAGAGAGAACCGGTGGGAAGGAGAGAGGAAAAACGCGATAGAGCGAAGCGCAAGAATGTGTCCATTCTTTTACCGAACTGTCTCCTTCCTTTTTCCCGGCCTTCGTTTGCAGTAGCACGCGCTACGCATGCGCCAAGCCAGCTCAGCCCGTTTTCAGACAGAACGTCGGACGCTTTCTCCAGCGTTTGTTGCGAACCCTCTGTGTGCGGCGGCTGACGTGGCTATGGCACCTGCTGAAGTTAAGAAGCGGCACATCTTTTTTTTTTGCGAGTCATCTATTCTTATCGTTGTGCTGTACGCGCGGCGTAGCGTAAGATATGGCGTTACGAAGCGTTTTTTTTTTTTTTTTCGGGAGTCGTTTATCCTTGCATGTATGAATCAACGAAAGCACGCGGTCAGCTGCGACCATGACACCGGCTTTTAGCATTTTTCGCTTCAAACAACATTTGCAGCTACTGTACCATGCTTTTCAATGATTTTGTGGCAGTGGACTACGCCCGCCCCAAGCGCGGCGTGATAAATCGAACCAGGCTTCTGCAATCAAGCCATCACGGGCAGTCTGCCAAGTTCGCTTCCCGCCGCTGCAGGAGCTATCAAAAGATAAACACGAGGGGACGTTATCGCTGCGCAGCATCTTGGCACGCTGCCAAGAAATGTGCTGTTGACGCTGAGATTGCTTAATCGCTTGCATGTGAGCGAGCTGGCCTTACCGCTTTATTTTATTTTTTTTAAATCTCGAGTGCGAAAGTGGAGGGTGGGTTCATTACGCAAGTGAGTTGATTACGCGACAAATATGGTATCGTTTTTTCGCATCGTAAGTGCCGTCCCAAGCCGATTTCTGTATATCGAATTATCGATATATCGAACTATTTCGCGATCCCCTTTGAGTTCGATATATCCTGGTTCGACTGTATAGTGAACAAGAAATTACATTTCTAGTTCACTTTACTGCACACTTAAGTCATAGAATTTTATATTTAATAAGAACTCAATCTTTTAGTAATGGTAATATGTTCGCATAGTGCGCTGCCGGCTTGTTTTCGCCTGCTCGATAAAAAAGACGTTCAACGTCTGTCTCATCTTACATGCGTAGCCAAGGTCATTCACAGGTTAATATATACATGAAGGCCTGTGAGAATTAATGGGCTCATTTTTTTCTCTTTGCTCTCTAGGAGAGACGCATGAGTGCCAATGCAAATTAACGTTCTGCACGATCGCTTGCAGCGAAATTTGCGCAATCTGCTGATGTTTTTGAATATACCTGGAAATATTTTTTTCGAATGCGCATCATCTATTATGCTTATTTTACACCCCTCATAGCCAATTCCACTTTGGGACATTAAACTCTATGACATACCATATATACTATGAGAAAATTTTAGACTATGAGAAATAATGCTGCGGGACTGCCCGGATCATAACGATGTTACTATAGAACCGGTGATGAAAAGTCACTCGAAACTCGCGAAAGTAAAAACAAAGAAAAGCTACTTTACAATTAAGTCTGCGGGCCTGTTATATCGACAATATCGCGCTGGAGTGACCGCTCAATGTAATTGCAGTTACCTTTGCAGCAGCTTTTGTATCTTTTTCTGCGTGAATATATGCACGGGCAATAGTGCAGGTGAATGGAACTAGTGCAGTTTCCCTGCGGTATCATACTCACCTATGGGGCTGAAACGTGGAGGCTAACCAAGAGAGTTCTACTTAAGTTGAGGACAACCCAAAGGGCTATGGAACGAAAAATGGTAGGGGTAACATTAAGAGAGAGAAAGCGTGCAGAGTGGGTCAGAGAAATAACTCAAGTTACCGACATTGTAGTGGAAATTAAGAAGAAATGGACATGGGCAGGGAAAGCGTAGCAGGGGGCGGCAGAAAGTTAGGTGGGCGGATGAGATTAAGAAGTTCGCAGGGGTCAAGTGGATGCAGCTAGCACAGAACTGGGTTAAGTGGAGAAATATGGGAGAGGCCTTCGCCCTGCAGTGGGTATAATCAGGCTGATGATGATGATGATCATACGTACACAGAATATCGCGTCAACTTCTTATGACTTGATAGTATACAAAACGGGCACGGGCTGCAGGCGTTTATTGTTATTGCGCTCTTCGTCATGCTGCCGAAAAGTAATCATGACAATTATGGGTTGCAAACGAACTCACCTAGTTGCAGTGCAGAAGTGCAACGCACGTTAGCCGCGAAGGTAATCCATCACCGAAGTCTACTTGTCGCATTCAACGCCGCTGCCCTTCGCTCTCATATTTATCCGACCGCAAGAAGCATTTTAAAACAAGTGTCATTTTGTTTGTTGTGCCTCGTGGCGCAATCAACCAAACCACAGCTTGCAGAAATATCGGGAATTATGCCGGAAAATGCAGCAAGTGTTGCGCATCCAATGCAGACGGTTCAGGTTTTTGCCTACACCATGAAAGTCACTGCTGTCGCCAGCGCCGCCACATCTCCACTGACGTCACGGGCTGACGCTTGTCTATAGATGGCTGTATGCTCAAAACGAGTAGTCATGCCTCGTTAATATGGACACATTGGTTTCCAACCAAAACTGTCCATAAAGCGAGTCGTCCATTAAAACGAGTCATGAAATAAACGAAAAGTATTTTATTGAGAAAAAAATTTTATTAATAACTGCTATTGTAATAAATTTGTTATTGAAGTCAGCCGAGCTGTCTGTGCTACCCCCTTCTCTATGAATCCGTTGGCCCGAAATATCATTTCTGTTCTCAAACCTTGTCAGTCATCCTCTTGAGTAGCTGAAGTCAGTAATGCCTAGACAGAGCGTAGAATAATTTTTCTCAGTAAGCATCACCCTGTTTTACTGAACAAATCATTCCGTAAGTCATCACAGCTAAAACCTATCAAAACAGAGGAGAAGGAACGGTACGTACCCATAGTGTTGCCAAGGCAGCGAGCCTTCTCTTGACGCATTTCGTCGCTCACGACAGCACCATTCGCACCACATTCCTGAACCACATTAGCAAAGCTGACTCCATTTCTTCGAACTGTGCTTGATGCTGTCGGATTCTGGCTGACGCCGCGATGCCGACGTTGAGCCATTTATCGGAGTCCTCTAGTATCGATGCCACTGTCGACCTGGCCAGGCTGTGGCCTAGTTCCTCACGTCTTGGATTGACTGAGATGGCTTTTGCCGCTTGTATTCACAGATTTCCTGCTTCGCACCTACGTTCAGCTCTATTCTTTTGCGTTTAACTTCCGCCATTCCAAAAGTCGGACTAAAGTTGAGGGTTACAGCTAGGCTCCTGATCATTTGCACTCCTTTTGCCTAGTTAACCTCCCTGCCTTTCTGTTCTTCTGATTCTCTCTTTTTTTACCTTGGACTGTTTCTGTAAGAAGCGAGGGAGTCAAGTTAGCAGGCTTCTATGCAGAGGGCTATCGAACAGCCCTTTCCTGTGCCGTTCATCTGTGTTCCTATGAAACAAACACTGCAAGCTGAAGTACAGTTTAGAACGATGCCTAGCCGACTACAAAGAGCTAAGATCTTGTCAAGGCCGCATCATTGACTCAAAGTGAAGCCAACATGCAGACCGCTTGGGGTGCAAAATGTGGCAGTTCGGCAGCGCAGCAGTGACAAAAACCAGGAGCATTAGAAGAAAGAGTATTCAGGACGGGACGCCCGGTCCTGGTAATGTGCTCGTGGCCTTTCTTTTGTCGCTGTACTTCGTGAGTGTGTCTTAACTCTGACCAAAAAGTGTTAACGGCTTCATGAAACACACTTTGTGATCTGGGAAAGAAAAACTTCAGTTCCCGCCCCCACTTTTGATGCTTGTCTTTCTTCCTATTATTTCTTTCTTACGTTTTTACCGGCCTCTTTGTTCACATTCAGCAGACTTTATTGCGACCACCTGTTGCTGTTTTCCCGACTGTGGCTTGTCATTGCGGCGCTGTCGCTGCACCCTGAAATCTCCCGGTTCCCTCCTTTCAGGGTTTTTCTTACTTGGCTGACCCTCGGTTTGCTGTGTACATTCCTTTCCGCTCTTGCCCCCCCCACCTTCGTCCTAGAACGATGACACTCCCACTTTGGTTCTTTCCTATCCCACAGGACTCGTTTAGGCATCCGGCCATATCGGCTGTCGCGTCGGTTCGCGGCCTACGCATCTTTCTTTAATTTGTGTTCAGACTTCCCTGCTTTTTTTTAACGATTTCCATATTAAGGAGACAAAAATGCATGGGCCCAAGTGGGCCGTGTGCATTCTTTCCCTGTCCATTGTCCAGACAGTGAATTTTCATATTAACGAGACATAAATACATTGAAAAACTTTCGTCCCCAGAAAAACTGTCCGTAGTTTGGGTCGTCCATATTAACGGGGGGTCATATTAATGGGGCACGATTGTATGTGTGAGAGAAATAATGAAGGCACAAATTAAAGAATTAGAGATTAAATAAAATGTGGATGAGGAGCTGCAATGCGAGCCACAGGCAAAAGCCATTGAAGGCTTAGCTTAATTGTCCCTCCCACCCTGCAGTTTCTAACCGGGTATGGCATGGTAGAGGGGTAGGGTGAAAGGTTAGCTGATGTGTGAGAGCAGTGTCTATAACTGGTGTGTTACTATAGTGCCTAGAATATACTGGCTAGTGTGACGAGCGCCCGCGCTTCCCTATGGGCGAGGATGGCGCTATTTGCAATGAAAGCCAATCGTTAGCGGCAGAGGGCGCTGCTTGTCGGGAGGGTGCCACCTGAGCAGACGACGCAGTTTTCTCTCTTCAGAATACGGCAATCTGTTGGTGTTGTGCGTGCGTGTAAAACCTGCTTCTGCGCGTCTTGTGCTTTCACGAAGGTGCAGTAGTTTATTTACGGTGTAGGTGTTTGCTCATGCGAGTCGTTCCGCACTTCTACCTGCTCGGCGACGATTGCATCGGTTTGTGCGCGCGTTCTGTGTTCGCCTGTATCCCTTCTTTTTTTTACTGTGTCGCCAGTGGTGAAGCGCGGTTCCCGATTGTTGTTTCCCCAGTGCCTCTCACTAGACTTCAGAGAAAAATGCCAAAGAGAACGCGGTGGTGCACAGAGAAGACTTACTTTTTTGGCAAACGGGGCTACCGCTAGAACAAGGAGCGTACGTATTACTGCGCTATCTGATGCTACGTAAGTACGCATTCTGTACAATGGGAACGAAGCATCGATAGAAATGACGGAAGGTAAACGGCAACTGCTTTTGTTGGCGAGAAACATTTTTAGAGCATGCAGTTATATTCACAAGGATGGAAACTTGGGCGAGTCGGTAACGGTGCTCCATGGCAGTGTGTAGCACAAAGAGTGTACACAGGCGCTACAGACAGCACCTGTGTTGTGTACCTTTTCTGTGTCCCTCGATTGTCCTTTTGCGCTACACATATGTCATATGGATGCAGTTACTATATATTAGGCGCATGTTTCACCGTAAGCGCGGCATTACCAACGAGCTTCATCGCGATGAACCGGCCGCGTCTCGTGCATATTGTGTATATAAAAAAAAATATATATACTTCGTCAGCTTCTTCATTCCAAAAAATGGTGACTTCGGCAAAACCTTGTGCAACAGGCCGCGATGTACCTTAGCCGCTGTAAGTAAAGGTTCCTCGTTTGTGCTCTGCTGTTTTTTTATTTATTTTTTTAATTCAAATACCTCACGGGCTCCGATTGGAGTATTATGTGAGGGGGTTACATAACTGGGGTGCGAAACAGAAGCATATAGAAGATGGTTATTTTAACATCATTATTTTCAAAACGTTAACAGTTACCCTCCACACCTTGTGCCCAAGACGACACCAAAAAGGAAGGAAAGAAACATATGCGAGCAGCAACCAGCTCGTAAATGCCATAAGTGGGACGCAGGGACTGGACCCGGCGATTCGGGCTCGGAAATCAACGAGGGCTCCTGCTTTCGCGAAGCTGGCTTTCAAGACTGCAACGACTCCTCCGGCTCCAGTGAAGCGGGCATTGTGGGTGAACAGAGTGGCAGCCAGGCTACACTACAGACACCTAACCACCACAGAGGCCGTCCGTCGTCCGTTTGATGACATTCTCATTCCGGTTACATGGATGCGGATACCTTCCGTGGATGACAGCCTAGCTTATGCTTAAGACCCAATAACTTTGAAAAGATGAATAAGGTTGACCTTGCATTCCAACTTTTTGGAGATGAGGTTATTAAAGGACTTTTTTTGTACCGGCGGCATGTGCAGACTATATACACTTGGGTGCAACCAACATAAGACTTCGTCAAGCTAATCAATCGCCTGATACGAGTAATGACCTCCAGGATAACCAAGCGTGCACTTAAGCCGGGTAGCCCAGACATGCGTTTCTTGGAAGACTTTTTAGGATATCTGGACAAGTGGGAAGAACATGCCAGCATTGCCTTCCATTCGCATTGTCACCTTTGATTAAACATGCTGCCTTCGTTCTATTAAACCGAATCTGTGTTTCGTGACTTGTATTCTTTGAGTTTGAATTCCTCCAAACGCGAAAGCTCTCATGTGCGTTTACCGGGTTAGCGTGTGGCTCATGTACCGATTGAGCTTTCAAGTTCGAGCAATCTGCACAAAGCAATGCGATATTAACATTAGCATGTTAAAACGTTATATCAATCCTAAGCTCCTGAAAGAGCTCTAAAACAAAGTATTAAACGTGAGCCAAAGCAACGCGCAGCTCCCTTTCCAACTCTCAGCAGCGCGGCGCAATGTGCGCGAGAAACCGGCTCGCACCTTCTCGCACCACAGTGCCGCTATGCGGCCGGCGGCGGCTTTCATTGCTATTCGAGCCATCCCAGCCGGCGCGCTCGACACACTAGTCAGTATATTCTAGGCACTATAGTGTTACACAGAAATTTGAAAGTGTCTAGTAGTGACGGAAGAGCAAGGACAATTGTGGATGAAGGATGGGACTCACTGCAATCGAATTTGTTTTTTAAAGAAAACCATCATATGTTTAAATGATAAGAAACAGTTATCGGGGCCGCAGTTTCGTGTTTTTTATGCTCCAATTTATACTTGGTTGTGTACCGGTTTGACCTGGCATTCTTTCATTCCATCATTACTTTGTTCATTGAACTTGCGGTGGAGCACCAGTTATATCTTCGTACCTTAAACTGGTGGCTGGGACATTTTTCTTAGTTTATTTTTATTGTTTTTGTTTTTCTTCACCTTGCCTTTTTCTTTTTCGTTTCATTTCTATTCTTTTTTCTTTGCATTTTACTTTTACTTCATTATCTACAGTCTTATTCTTTTTGCCTTAGTTCAGACAGCTGTTTTGCCCTTTGGGTGTATATTGCGAGCCTGTCTCTGTGTTTTATTTTCTTCCTGGTCTATGGCTTGTAATAATTTGTAATTAGTTCATCAGGAAGTCAATCAATTCATTTATCTAACGCGCACAAGAACAATCCAGGGGTCTATGTACTGATAAACACAAGCGTGAAGAAAATGACCAGACTAATTAATAGGAAACAAATGGCAGAAATAGAACAAAATGATAGCAGATATGCAAATATATGAACAAGAAGTAATTTGTGCAAGAATGTGATAAATTTCAGCTGGGAAGCCCTCAGGCAGGAAGAAAAATGCAGGAAAAAGTACCGTATTTACTCGCATAATGATCGCACTCGCGTAATGATCGCACCCCTGAATTTTGAGGTCAAAATTCCATTTTTTAAATTCCCCGCGTAATGATCGCACCCCGAACATGGAGCCGCCTGGTGGTTGATCTGCAGTCATCCCGCAGCGAATGCATTTCGGCGAGTTCCCAACCTAGTCTAGTAACGTTGGAGTTCCCATGATTCCATGCTTTGCGGCGTTCGCCATTTTGCAATTCGGCAGCGTCGTAGCGTGTTTTGTGTTTTTCTGCGAGTTTACGCCATTTCACCATGGGGCGGTATGCCAGTTACACCGCCGCGTTCAAGCTCACGGCTGTCGACTATGTACTGGAGCATGGCAACCGCGCTGCTGGTAGGCATTTCGGCGTGGACGAAATGAGGATACGCTATTGGAAGAAGCAGCGCGAGAAGCTGATGGCTACGAACAAGACACGACGGGCTTTCCGTGGACCCAAAACGGGCAAGTTCCCTCGTCTTGAGGAGGCGGTCCTAGAATATGTGAGGGACCTGCGCAAGGATGGTTGTGCAGTGTCATTAGAAATGATACAGATGCAGGCGCGCACAACTGCCAGGAAGCTGGGAATCGCCGCAAAGGATTTCCGCGCTAGCTCTGGTTGGACGACTCGCTTTATGCGACGGAATGGACTTTCCCTGAGGTGGCGGACGCCGTTGTGCCAGCGGCTCCCAGCCGCGTATGAAAGCAAAGTGATAGACTTCCATCACTTCGTCACTAGGCTTCGCGAAAAATGCGGTTACCTCATGTCGCAAATTGGAAACGCCGATCAGACTCCACTGACGTTCGACATGCCCCGGAATACAACTGTGAACGAGAAGGGTGCTCGGAGCGTCCTCGTGAAGACATCTGGCGCAGAAAAACAGCGATGCACAGTCATGCTTGCTGTGATGGCCGACGGGCGGAAGCTGCCACCATACGTGATCTTCAAACGGAAGACTATTCCGAAGGGAAACTTCCCCCGTGGCATCCATATACGTGCACAGATGAAAGGGTGGATGACTGCAGACCTGATGGTCGACTGGATCAAGACTGTTTGGGGAAGAAGACCAGGAGCATTTCTGCTTCCCTCGCTTCTGGTTTTGGACAGTTTTAGGGGTCACCTTGTGGACAGCGTGCGTGCCAAGCTGAAAGAGCTGCGCACGGACATTGCAGTCATTCCTGGCGGCCTGACTTCGCTGTTGCAGCCTCTCGACGTGTCTTTGAACAAACCGTTCAAGGACAACGTTCGACGACTTTATGCTGAGTGGATGGCGACGGGCCAGCGTGATTTGACGCCGAGCGGAAAGATTAGAAGGCCATCCGTGGAGATGCTGTGCTCGTGGATCACAGAAGCGTGGAGCAGTATCCCCGACGAGGTAGTGGCTAAGAGTTTTAAGAAGACAGGCATATCTAACGCTTTGGATGGAACGGAAGATGACTTCCTGTGGGATTGTGAAGATGCTCCCAGCGACGACACTGCCGTTTCCGATGAGTCGTGCAGCAGTGAAAGCGAGGATGGCGAGGATTCAGACTTTGATTAGAGTACTGACGAAAAAAAATAAATGGGCATTGTGCACTCCATGTGATGCTTAATGTGCGTGTTTATTGCGAAGGTAAGCCTTACTCAGCTTTTATTTTTGGTTGTAATCGAGATATATGTTCTAAGACGTCTGACCTGCGACTTGTTTGCGTTTTCGGTGCTCAAAAATTTTTTGTAGAAAATTTACCCCGCGTAATGATCGCACCCCGAAATTTGCGTCAGTATTTAAAAAAAAAAGTGCGATCATTATGCGAGTAAATATGGTATGTATAACAGGCTTTAAATGAAAAGAAGCTTGGTTTTTGAATTTTTTTACCTCTAAAATGGAGACATATAATTTTGAAGAGTGCCGAATTTTATTAATAGTAGTAAACTATTGCTTTTGCATTTAGCCATACCCCCCCTTGTGCTTTTTCTTGAAGGTGGATATCGGAGGTGGCGTCATGGTGGACAGCATGCAACTGGAACAACTACTCTCCCACGAGCACAACACACCATCGAGGTTCGCACGGCGCCTCATCCGCATGCTGTTCACGAACGAGGAGTTGCTGGGAAAATCTCTGTTTGGAAAAGGGTGCAATCGGTTCAAGGCCGCTAATGTGGAGCAGAAGCCGGCGCTGGACCCAGTCCGCCTCAACGCAGTCATAGGTTAGACCAGAGTTTGAATTCTAGTGCGATAAGAAAACGAATGCCACATTCCGCAGCTCAGCGACATGATATTGCTCTACAGCATCTGTAAGGGCAGGGAGGTTTGGCAATGTTGAAAGTCTGGAGTTACGTTGGAAATATACCTTCAATACCAAATGTTCATAAAAAATCTACTGCTGTTGGGATGAACTCAGTTCAGATGAATTCTTGAATAAGACGAGTAACGTGAGAGCTTTGGTTGGTATTCCATAGGGCTCACTAGAAAGAAAAAAGCTTGCTTGACAACTTCGGGCTTAAGAACAACTTGCAGTCCACAATTTCAGCTGATGCAACATCTGGAAGAGGTAGCTAGATAGTGGGTGACACCTATGCTGCAGATGGAACAAGATAAGACAGACGTTGACTACTCTCTTTGACACCTTCGGTATGTTCATAGAAGAATGGGAAGCAAAGGGGAGGAGGGTCTTTAAAGCACAGGGAAGAAGATGAGACAGAGAAAAAAGAAAAGCTTGAGTAAAGCCATTGCTAATTAGGATATCACAAGCTGGTGTCATGCTCACTGTCCAGTTCACTGCGCGCATAGTGAAATAAATGCTCTCCTTGCAATTATTCTCTCTCTGGAAGGCTACTCCTGTCATGTCATGCATGGTTGGATGCACATAGCGGGCTCACATCATTTTTAGGGGCACTTCTGTTATACAATATACACAATTCTGGTTCCTTCAAGTTTGGCTTGAGGGAGTCTACTATGTTTTACCAAAAACTGACAACTCTTAACCCTGTCCGTGTTATTCAGGCTGCTGTGTACAACTCTGCACCAACAACTCTGCATAACAATCTGCTGCATAAGAATAGAAAGCATGTTTTGCTTCCATAGCTTCCGTTTCATTGCCATGAAAAGTTAGAGGGTTTCTCAAAATGTATTTTAAGAGGAGAAAGGCAGAAGTCTATCCTTCCTCTCCTATTGTTTGCCTCTTTTCGGCGTTCTTGGCAGTCATACATATAATTATAATTGGTTAGCAGGAAAGGAAAGGAGCAGTATCTGTCACACTTTTTCCGGCAGGTGTGTGTTTGGACTGTACACCATTGCCCCTGTCACGCGGCGTTCCTTGGCATGCGTTCAAGTGTGGGATTGCAGATGGCAGGAATGCTAGACAAGAACACATCTTGTGGAATCTCGCGGAATATGACAGATCTCGTGCACAACTCTCTCGCACAGGGTTTTGTTCCATGAGCCTAGAAAGGCTTTCACCTTAAAAGTTGTCATAGAGTGTAGCTGCTTGTGTGTGGAGAAGCAATTATTCCTATTGCTTCTCCTGTTACTGTTGGCCATGTGTTATCTGTATCTGTGGGTGATAAGCGGACTGATTGCACCGTGTCATCTCTCATCTGAGGTCAGCATGTATTTGGAGCAAAACTGCTGAGTTGTAAGCATATTTACAGTGTAATCCACTTATAACGATACCAGATATAACAATATATCGGTTATAACGATGAAATAATTTAGATTTATCAATTTTTCCATTGCCCCTATGTAAAAATAAACCACATATAAAGATGCGATTATCGGCGATATATCGGATACAACGATAGAATTTTGACCGCCTGGAAAATATTTACTATCAAATTTCGTATAAATATTTGCGAAAAATAAAATTATTTGATTAGAATGACGCAAAAAGTGCCGCAAATAGATCGTTGTGGAGAAATCTGCAAGGAGGCGATGCGTACGGCCTTTGGAAGCGAGCGCCATCATCATCGCAATCGCTGAGGAGAGAAGGTGGGGAGAAGAGGAGCGCGTCCTTGGCCGTTGTACGTGGAAGATGGCGCCGACTAAGCGGAAGGCGATCTCTCTTGAGGTGAAGCACCCAATTCACCAGGATTTTCGGCAGGGCTTCAAGGTGGGAAGCCTCACTAAAAAGTATGGGCTTTCGCAGTCGACGATTTCAACCATAATCAAGGCTGCAGATGTCCTCGAGAAAGCCGGCTCCAGCAGCCACGACGACCAGCGAAAGAGGGTTAGAGACCCTTTTTACAGTGATGTGGAAGAGAGTCTCTACCAGTGGTTTCTGAACGCTCGCAACCAGAATGTTCCCATCACAGGACCAATTCTTTGCGCAATGGCGAAGAAATTCGCTTTTCTTCTGGGACGAGAACACTTCAAGCCCGGCGGAGGATGGATCCAAAGATTCAAAGATCGCCACGGCATTGTTTATAGAAACGTGGTCGGGGAGGCTGCCTCGCTGGACGTGCCGGCGAAAGACGAGTGGCTGGCGATGAAACTGCCCGAGCTGTTGGAGCGCTATGAACAGAAGGACATTTTCAATGGGGACGAGACAGCGCTTTTCTACGAAATGCTGCCTTCAAGACGCACGCTCTCAAAGGAGATCCGTGCAGCGGTGGGAAGCACAGCAAGGTCCGAGTGACTGTGTTTTTGTGCGCCAGCATGGACGGTAGCGAGCGTCTGAAGCCTTTTGTGATTGGGAAATCGAAGAGGCCCCACTGCTTCAGGAACCAACACATTCCGGTCCGCTATCGGAATAACAAGAAAGCGTGGATGACTCGCGACCTGTTTCAGGAATGGCTGCTTGAATTTGACGGCCTAATGGAGCAAAAGAAGAGGAAAGTGGTTCTAGTCCTCGACAATTGCACAGCACACAGCGTCAGCATGAAGCTGACTTCTGTCGAGTTGCTCTTCCTGCCCCCGAACACCACGGCAGGTCTGCAGCCCATGGACGCAGGCGTCATTGCCAATTTCAAGGCCCTCTATAGACCTCCTTCACTCCAGCTACGTCACGAAAATGCGGTGGCGCTGTCGTCGTTAGTGACTTTCGCGTGGTAGGCAAAAACATGCTTCAGTCGCTTTGTACGCTTTGCCTACCGTGATTGTGCGATGGCTTGCTGCTGCCGGGGAATGCAGAGCACCATGCCGACTAATCGCGTCGCTATGACATGTGTTGAAAGACACACAAGAGGAAGTTTAGTAAGCTTGCATAGGTTTCTTGCCGACAATGGTCGCCGTAAACAGTGGTGGGCCGCCGCGGTGAAAAGGCTGGATACCGACGCCCGCTCATCGAATATGCGGCAAATACTTCGTCACGGCTAAGCTGAAACTTATTCACCTTTACGCCAGAGCGGTCTACCGGATAAAAGGTCGCGAATATCTCGAGTTCGGCATTTTTACGACGCGTGATGGGATCTTGGTACTGTTTTAGTGCTGGTGCGGGCGCGGGTGCGCAGGTAACATATGTACACGAGGCAGTCATATATATGTTGTAATGCGTAGGCCTGTTTCTTTGTTGGAGCATGCGTCGATGTTTTACCTTTGTAAACTGTTCCTCAAGCCCGTTTTTTTCGCTGTGTATGTAAGCGCAGTGAGCTGCTACGCAAGTGATCTGTGTAGCACTCCTCGATCCGTGATGTACGATATTGCATGGCTAAACGTCGCCGCGTTCACGCCAAATTATTTTAATCTACTTCCTGATGAAGATTTCCACTTCACGCTGATTTGGATTGGAGCTGCATTTTTTATTTATGCTGAGCGCTTTTATTTGTATTCACAGCGGCTGATTGTGAATGCGAGTTGTAGGGTTTATCGTATACATTGAAACGCGGTCACAGTGGCCGAGACCGAACTGGGCCGCCCTAACTACGGAATCACGGGTGAAGGTAAAAACGGTCCCAGAAAAGAGTTCCTCAGAAGATACAGCCCCGAAAAAAAGGTCCCTGACAAGCCAAGCACCAGGCAAGGGGAAAGCTCGACTTTGCAGTCCGTTTTATTGCATCTGTTTGGAGAGGTTTTATCCGGGCCATTTTTTCCTGGGACGTTTTTACCGGAACCCACGGAACCACAGTGGCCGCTGCAGCCCGTAATTGTAATGCAAGCTAACAGCGCGACTACCCGTGATAAAATTGCTACCTTTAACGACGACAGCCGCCCACGAACAAAGCAAATATAACAGATGCGCAGCGTTGTGATCTCAACCAATAACGCAATGATACGCAAACCGTGGGGTGTCAAGGCTACCGTTGCCACGCTGACCTAAACCATCTTAACCATACAGCCGCTCGACGCTAGCGAGGTGCTCTGTGCTTACCAAGAACGCTCATTTGCCGCTCGGTGTGAAGAATCATCCGATTATGCTATGATGCTTCGAGCGGACTATTCGTGCGCGGTTTGCGAGCGCTATTTATAAGCGAGAAAAATCGCCGTCAGCTTACTCGACTCAAAGTAGTTGTAAGCAACCGAAGCTTTGTAATTCTCGATGCGTTCCATGCATAATTTTATGGGAGAAAACAGAAAATAGATGTCAACGTCGCTCATTTTCCCCGGCTGGCAGCAACGCTTCTCTTGTGCGCCTTGAACCCAATCCCCATCGGTACGGCGTGCGGGTCCATACGCTGCACGCCGTGTACGTAGAGTTTTTCAGTGTATCGCTTCTGTTCTCACCGCTGAGGCTCACGAAATACTAGCACATGGTCACTTCGTCTGCCTAGAAGGCGCCTGCAAATCACAATAACACGGCCTTGACAAGCTCGACCACAGTGCCCCGACTAGCCACTGTACCCCGGCCGGGGTCGTGCTTTTTGCCTACCGTGGGATCGCTGACGAGAGCAGCGCCACCTCGATCGTCTTGTTTGTTTGTAAACATGAAGGAGGTCTATAGACGTCGTATGCTCGAATGGCTGATCTTAAAAATAGACCGTTTGGGATCGCCAGAGGATGCTTCTGGGCCTGCTCACCTGAAGGTGAGCTTGATCGAAGCGGTGTGGTTTGTGTATGGTGCGTGGTACGAAGTGAAGCAGTCCACAATCCAGAACTGCTTTAGAAAAGCAGGCTTCGTGCGCCACGACTGTGCGGTCTCAGAAGGGACAGATACAGATGACTTGCGTTGCATCTTCCGACAATGCCGGCGGAGCGCTCTTGGATGACTTTTTAAACGCTGACAGCGCTGCTGCTTCGTGTGAGGAATTTACCGATGAGGCCATTGCCGAGGAGCAGCGACAAAAAGCGGCATCGAGCGATGGTGAAAATAGTGACGACGATGATGGCACCATGGACAACGATGGCAGTGACACCACCACGCCAGCTCCATTGTCGTCACGAAGTGCCGTACAGTCCATCCAGTCGCTGATAGGCTTCATCCATGCTACAGGACTGCCGCACACGTACGCGCAACAACTGGAGACTATGCAGACTGAAATTATCAAGCGTCAGCTGCCGCTCAAGCAAGCGCGGATTTCCGACTTCTTTAAGCGAGATTAAGTTATTTATCCCCTTTATATATAGTACAGCAATAAAGTGTTGAGTGTTCTTTAGTGACTAGCTTTGTTTTATCCGATTGAATCGTCGCTGGCAAGTAGGTAAGTCTGCATGCACGGGCAAATGCATGTGCGCTCTCTTGCTTTATTTTTTCTTTACTTTTTTTTTTGCTGGTCCAGATATAACGATAATCGGTTATAACGATCGGATTTTCCCGTTTTCTCAATATCGTTATAAGTGGATTGCACTGTATATGGCAGGTGCCTGTAGAAAATGCAGCCACAAATATGACGTGCAAGGGTGTTCCACACATCAGGAAAAATAAAAAATAAAGCATTGCAATTATACCCCAGTCTCACTCGGTTTAGGTCAACTCTGCCCGGCAGCTCTGAAAAAATGGAGAAACACTCAAGCAATGCTGGCAGCCGCCGTCATCGGCGTACTGCCAGCATTGCTACGTTTTTCACATCACATAGTTCTTTGTCCGTTTTTTCTAGATGCTCTGTCACTGCCCTCTCTTGACAAAGGGACCATGCCACTTCCTTTCCAAGATCAAAACCACCCTCTTTCCTTCACCCATGCATGCTGCACAGCTTTGTGACCGTTGAAAAGCAGGCTGTCCTATTGGCTTGTGAACCTGTAGCGAATAATACTTATCTTAAGCATTTAGTGAAAAATAGCATTACAGTCGACGACCGATTTTTCGGACACCCAATTTTTCGGACATGCTTGATTATTCGGACTTTTTCCCGGCCCCGGGACATACCTTATAAAGTCAATGTATTACGCTGCTCAAAATTTCGGACACTCTAAAGAGGGCTATTCGATTTTTCGGACATTCCAAGCGTCAGCCGGGCCAACTGCCACACATTTTGAGCGGTGTCGCCGCCATCTTGTTTGTTTACTTTTTCCTTCGATAGCCTCGAAACCGGTGCCGGCCTTGCGTGCCGCTCCTTAGCTAAACACGCTGGATCGAGGCTATATTTGCCTAGCAGCTTCCGTTTCCGGGACAACGTCGCTGCCGGAGTGCTTTTTTTTTTCTTTTAGCGTGATCGCTTCTACTGCCTGTTCCTCTGTGTGTTTGCCAAATAGGCCTAGCCGTGATCATGCTGATGCGAGAACTACATTCTGTCGCTACTGTGGCTCGCATTTTATTGAATCGGCTTCAGTTCTGTTTCCAGATTTTATAAGATTTTTCTTTTTTTTCGTGCAACGCGACAGCGAGAAGGCACTCAACAGAGTCGGTGTTGTGATTCAGTGTTTGGTGGTTGTGGTGTGCCTCGACAGTGGGAAAACCTACTCTGTCGATTTGCTTGGAGCACTTAGTACCCTCGCCAATGCGTGGAAGTCTGTAGCACCCACAACGCTGCGCAGTTGCTTCCGCGACGCGGGATTTGTGCTGAATGGAGTCGGCTGCCTTGGACGAGGATAGCGTCGTCGAGCAGTTGTCAGGCAGTGAGCAGTTCATTCAAGACCTTCGCACTGCTGGTGTCGAAATTCCATCGGCCGTCTCGTTTTCAAAGTTCACAGACGTGGACCACCAGTTGGAACTGTGCTCTTGGCTCATAGTACAGGAATTATTCGCCAAGTGCTTGTGGAGTCTGAGAGCGAGGACGATGATGACTCACCTGCAGCAGCGCAGCCGACGCAAACTGAGCTGATGCAAGCGAAATTCAGGTGGACCTGTTAGCACGGAAGGCGAAGCCTGGTGCAGAAAAGCATTCCTGACTTTTTCCGGCCTCAAAGTGAATAATAGGCAATAAATTGAGCTTTTTTGGTGCACATTTGTTTTTTCGGACTGCCCGATTTTTCGGACATTTTCGTGGTCCGTTGAGAGTCCGAAAAATCGGTCATCGGCTGTACATTGGTGGTTAAAGTACATAAAGTAGGGGCTGCATGTTCTGTTTTGCATGATGTGAATACCATTGTTTTTTCATGAAAATACCTGGAAAACAACTGTGCCACTGAAATTGCACGAGAAACCAAAAGGGCGGATCTTGCTTTAATATGCGCACTGTCTGCCTTATGCAGTGTTTCACTGGAACGCTGAGATTCAACATCTGTTGAAAGCCAGTGTAAAAGAATGTACAGTCTTCTTTGGACCGAACCACCACTTAATCAGAAATAATGTATACGGTTGAACCTCGGTATAACAAACTTCAGTATAATGAAATCCTCGACATAACGAAGTCGCAAGGAATACATCACATAATGCCCATTGGAAACTATGTATATTTTACCTTGATATAACGAAGGAAGTGTTTATGTACAGTAAACCCTCGTTAACATGAACTCGCATATCTCGAAAAATTGGTTAAGTTGAAAATTTTCCATGCCGCACCTTCACCTCGCATAGGTGCTATGTATTAGCTCCCGTTTATCTCAAAGCATTTTTCGGGTGTAATGAGGATATCTCGAAATTTTGGCTGGAAGGACCGAATGCAAAGGTTATTACCAAAAGGTGATAGGGGCTTCAAGCGAGTGCTTTGTTCCTATACTAAGTGCCGAATGCAGCCACGTTAACGAAAACAAAATTTTCGCTGACGCAGCCATTTTGCCGCCTTGGGAGCAGTCACGTGAGTGCTGCTCGCGCGCGGGGGCTGATGTGTCTTATTGGGCAGTGAGTTCAGCGTGGTTCGGTCAGCTGCCCTTCGCACATGCGTACCAGCAAGAATGGTTTAGTGATTGTGTGGTTCTGTTTCGTCGGCTATGTGCACGAAGCGTTGACTGATTTTTGTTGTATGTGCGGTGTCCGCAACAAAGTTGAATGCAGCGGCAGCGACCAACGGCTTATGCGATGCGTTCAGCAGCTCGAGACGCTTTTGTCGGGCCGAATGCCAAAGTAAAGCAGGCAAGCATTACCCAGTTCTTCCTTCCAGAATAAAAAATCTGTTTTTTTCTGAGAATTCTTTAGTGTTTATTACAAACACTCCCCTTGTGCAGTGGAGCGTCGACAGGCGCTATGGGTCGAGGGCCGCCAGGGCATTTTCGCTCATCACTGTCGAGCTCACGTCCTGGGTTTTCAGAAAATTGCGAGTGTCATCTGGCAGCAGCTCGTGAGCCAGCCAATCGCAGAATGCTTTGGGCTACTCAATTTCCGTCCTGGCTTTTTTTTTTTTTTTGCAAGCAAAGTTAATTTTTCTAGTCTAGTTTGAGTGAAGAACCTGCAGATGCTCACTTCGTCTGATCCGTGCATATATGAGCGCATCGCGACAATTCAGTAAAAGCTTGGTAGGGTAATAAAGGAAAATAAAAAGGCTAGTGTGGCTAGATATTGTTAATTTTTGAAAGGAGCAGGAGAAAGTCACTGCTTGCAGTCATGTCTGCATCGCTGTGTAGCAGCACACAGCTGCGCTGCGACCTTTTTTTCTTTTTAAACGCGATGCATTGCAAAAAATTTCATCAGTGCTATTTTATTTCAAGTGGTGTGGTGTTTTGGAAACGGGATATAGCATAACTGCACTCCCCTTGACCGAACGACGACGGGGTGGTAACAAAGCAACGCTGAAAACGTACGTCTCTGTTGCAGTCCCGTCGCTCCGTGCAGTGTACACCAGCGGCAACGACAGGCGTTGGCGGCGGCGGCGCGTGACGGGTCGCCAGGGATTGTTGCCAGAAATTTTCGGCATTTTGCTTATCTAGAAATTTTTCCTGGATTTTACAACTTCGAATTAATGAGGGTTTACTGTAATTTAAATAAAACGAAACCTTCAGTCAAATAAATTTTACCCGGAAGGACAAAAATTTCGCAGAGGAGATGACAGCCAGAGGGAAAGCATTGCCAGCACGCGAGACTTCAGTAACTCACGCGGACGGGCCTTCCGGGGCACGCGGCACTTGCTCCCAACACGCTAGAGATAAGCGATAAGCTGCTAGAGTATTCGCACCTCGGCCTCCCACTTTGTCTCCCTTTATCTTTTTGCTTCGTCACAAACGGAGGAAAATGGGGGAGGGGGGGGGCTCCTTCCCCCCCCCCCCCCCCCCCCTTCCCGTTTCCTGCTCTGCTCACTCCTTTGCTACAATCTAAAAAAGCTTCCCCGTGCCTACAAAGGCTGATGCGTCAGCGTGCACGTCTGTCATGCCTTTCTCGCACGGCTGTTGCGCGGCCGCCCGCTGCTTGTGCAGGCGTTTGTGCGCTGCTTGCCGCTCGGTTTGCAGATTCTGACTCTCCTTCGCTTTAGTTTCCCGCATGCGTTGCCGCAGCAGCTGTTTGTACGCTGCGTTCTGCTCTATTCGTCGATTCTCTTCTACGACTTTCCTTTGCTTTGTCACTGCCTGGGTCACTGCCTGCAGTGACACTGATGCCGAAGATGGCGAAGCCCCAAGTAACCGTGAAGTGCTTGACGCAATAGATGTGCTGCGGCGCTATGCGAGTTTAACAGTACAGCAAGAAACGATGCAATCCCTGTGGGCCTATGAACGCAGCGTGAGGCCATCTCTGATAGCTAAGCACACACAAAAGAAGGTCACGAATTGCTTTCAGAGGAAATAAAAACGAAGTCCCTACAGCTGGTAAATGCTTAGGTAATGTTTCTGCATGCTAGGCATGGAATTTCGATACAATGAAATTTCATTATAACGAAGTAAACTGCCGATTTTTATGACTTCGTTATGTCGAGGTTTAACTGTACATGTGAAGCATATCACTTAGGAGTGAGAAATGTTTATTACTTGTTTGCTTGGTGCTTTATTTTCTAATAACCATGTGCTGAAATATATTGTTACTCGTGGCATAAATCCTGCCTTTTGAAATTTGTGACAACATAACTAGCATGGTTGCCAACACTAATGCCCTTTTTGTGTGCTGCTATCTTGCAAGTGCGCTAGTGCCAAGCAGCCTTCCTGCCTAGGAGCTAATGTCAAGATAAATGCAGCAGAGTGTTATCACAACACAGTGATAACACCTTGCCGTTAGCAGTGTGCCAATATTCGTTGGCACAGCCCTATGGACTGCAATGAATACAAGACAAAATTGAGGAATCTGCTGATGACTAATGCTTTTTCTTTAATTATTAGTGACAGAATTGGGGGGCGGGGGTCATTACACAAGTAAATATGCTGCTATGCACACACCTTGCATTTGCAAGGTGTGTGCATAGCTGCATATGTAACATCATACGTAACAAACAGCAAGGCTGTTTGTTACGTATGATTACAACAGCTTTTCTTTTTTTTTAGCGTTGTGTTACAGTGTGGCATTGGTATTTGATTAAAAAAAATTTTGTCCGTTTTGTACCAATATATACAACCTTGATAACTTTCAATTCTTGCTTAGCACGACACACGAAGTGAATGAACCGTGATATATTTTTTTTTCCAGCTTTCACATGCAAAAACTTCAACACCAGTCCTCACCAGCTCAAAAACAGCCTTTCCTCTATGCTGTCTCGGGAAATTAAAGGAGCAAGAGAGTGAACGACTTTCAGCATGACACAGTGCTCATCGTTTTCCTCCGTAATAACGTGTATCAAACTCTAGAGTCCTCACCGTCTAGTTTAGCCTCATCCACTTATGCACAGTTTTCTTGCTATCCTCGCAGATACCCTTTCCCCAAATTTTCTCTTACACTTCTTCCCACCGCTCTGCTGCTCCCTTCTACATTCAACTTTTAATTTAGTCAAACCTGGATATATCGAACTCGGATAATTCAAATTTTAGTTCTATCGAACTCACGGAATATCCCCTTGAAAATCCCATGTAAAAGTATAAAAAAGCTACATCGTGTACTGAACTTAAATTTCACCGGTCGTTCGATATATCGAATTCCGCACCAAGCACTGGAAGTCCCAAAGACAATCGCATCACCCTCGGCCGTTTGCCACTTGACGTTTTCAAGTCACGCGCAGAAGTAATGAGAGAGAAAAGTTCGGTACTGCGCCCTTTCCCCAAAGGCGCGCGCATCCATGATGATCGTTTGCCGCGCACCAGCGCATGACATTTACAAACCATATGTGTGAATAAATCAGAGGGAACCTGTTTGGCAACGGCTTCTATGGAGAAGACAGCCAGTGCAGCTGTGCTGTTTACAAGAGACGAAACACCGCTATAGAGCGAAGCGTAAACATGCGACCATTTTTTTCTCTCTCTCCCTTTCCTCTCTCATTCCCGGTCTTCATTCACAGCTGCACTTACTACGCATGAGCCGATAAGCCAGCTCGGCCCGTGGCAGACAAAGCGTCGAAGGCTTTCTCCAGTGTGTGTTGTGAACACTGTGCGCGTCGTGCTCAGCATGTAGCTTAGCATGGCGGCTGCGGACTTCAAGATATGGCAGATTTTTATTTTCTCGGGGGGGAGGGCCTCGGGCAAAAAAAACGATATTCTCATGCTTCTTAACGTGCAGCGTAGCATAAGCTACGACGGCTGCGGACATTAAGAAGCATGAGATTTTCTTTTTTTTTGCAAGAGGCGTTCATCCTTGCATCTACGAATCAACAAAACCACGCTGTCAGCTGCGATCATGACACCGGCTCTTAGCATTATTTGCTTTAAACAGCATTTGCTGCTATCACGGTTTCCAATAATTTTGTGGCAGTGGACTCTGCCCAATCCAAGTACGGCGTGATAAATTGAACCAGGCTTGTACAATCAAGCCATCGCGGGCACTCTGCAAAGTTCGCTCCCCGCCGCCGCAGGAACTAACATCAAGAGTATACTCAAAAGATAAACATGTTGTGATGCTATCGCTGCGCAACATCTTTGTGCGCTGCCAATAAATGTGTGGATGCGGCGGCCGAATTGAAAAGCCGGCCCCTGACATGCAAGTTAAAATGCTTGCGATTTCTGCCGCGGCGACGCAGAAACCTGTTGTGTGACGCAAAAACACAAGTTGGAAAGTTTTCGCTCTGTCACTACCGCTCGTCACTGAGGTCGCTCAATCGCTTGCATGTGAACCGTCCTTAATGCTTTTTTTTTCTTTTTTTTCAAATTCTAGGGTCCAAATTGGAGGGTGGGTTCGTTGTGCGGGTGGGTTGATTATGCAATAAATACGGTATCACTTTTGCGATCACAAGTGGTGTCTCAAGCCAATTTCTGTATGCCAAATTATCGATATATCAAACTCTGTGAAATCTTTCGATATACCAATAATTTTATATACAGAAATCAACTTGAGATGCCGCTTGTAATCGTAAAAGTGATACTGTATTTGTCACGCAATCAACCCACTCTCATAACGAACCCACCCTCCATTTGGTGTTAGTTCTTGCAGTTGTGGGGAGTGAACTTGGCAGAGTGCCCATGATGACTTGATTGCACAAGCTTGGTTCGATATATATCGAACAACCGGTGAAATTGGGGTTTGACATACAACGCAGCTTTCCTATACTTTTAGATACAATGTTCAAGGGGATATTCTACGAGTTCAATATGACCAAAATTTGAATTATCTGGTTTCGATATATCCGTGTTCGAGTATACTTTATTATGGGACAAACAAATGACACAACCTTCCTCTCACCCACGCTGCATTGAGCGTGTTATTGATACCCTTTCATTTTCTTTTCCATGACCCGCTGTGCTGTCTGACTAAATATAGAGACGTTTTTCAGTACTGGATTTTCTGGAGTAACACAACAATTTTCTGCATGTTTGCATACTCCTTTAATATAGCAAGCGGAATTGGTGGCATTGATGTCATTCATACTGGTTTAAATTTACTTGCTTTGATATGCATGTTGGGTTTATCCTAAGAGGGCTGTGTCATGTTGAAAGCCGTATAATGTCAAACACAAGTACCCGAAGTCTCAGGTGAGTGACTTTACCAAATTTATTTGCACATTTTCATTTCATTTGTGATACATGTGCGATGTGTTTTGCTTTTTCATATAGGTGAAAGCTGAAGCAGGCAGGGGCCACCTTTTATTGCAGCATTTATTCATTTGGCAGAGGTTGCTTTGTGCTTACAACTTGACGAGACTATCTTGCCAAATGAAGCAGTCAGAGTTCAGTATGCTTGGGAACTGTTAATGGCAGATGCTGAGCTTGATAGGATTTCAAACTATAGATATCCATGATGAAATGAGTTCCGGAAGCCGTTTGAATTTGTGGGCAATATACTGTTTAATCAAGACGATCATGCATAACATAAAATGTTTAAAATGTGAAATCACAAAGAACAAGCCTTCATTTTTTTAGATATCTTTTTTAAAGAGCGTTGATAGTATTTGTCTCTCTGCAATTTTAAAGTACTTTTAAATATGTATTTTTCACAAGTACCTAAAAGAAATCCAGAATGACTTCGGTCCTTCAGTTTAACCATATCCTATATGACACTCGTGTAGCAGGGTGGTCTGTGTTTAGCGCAATGGATTGTTGAGCAGCTAACTGTTCCTCAGGTTGTGGGACCATGTTTAACAAAAACTGATTTGCAAGTGGAATGTGAAAAACCTGCTGCTGCTGCAAAGAAAGCCCAGGCTGTAAATAACGTGTGACATCGTAGGCCAGGGCCTCATACCCCACCATACCGAAAAGGTGCGGATATTTCCCTATGCCTGCATGGGTACTAAGGATTTATGAGTTACATAAAGGCATTTGGATATTTCTTTATAACCATTACTCTCAAGCGACCCTGTTCTAGTCATTATTGCTGCCATTCATTAGCTATATTTATTTATTTTTTTTCATGTAATGTCGCTCATGGAAAGTGATAGAGCCGAACCCGCAATAGTGAAACCGTCGGGGAAGAAAACTTTTTCGTTCTCGCAAAAACTTCGCTGTCGTGAAAGTGGACAAGTAAGCACACATTATTTGCCAGAACAAAAATTTAATGAAAAAAGTTGCTTATTTTGCTCTGCTTCACACTGCTATGCAGGAGCTTCACGACTCGGACTTCGCAGTTAGATAAGCTATGCATAGCTTCGTTGATGTCGTGGTTGCCAAGAAAAATGCAGTTCAGTTCAGTCGTGTCCGACTCTTCGTGACCCTGTGACCATATCACGCCACGCTTTCCGGTCTCTCACTATCTTCCTAACATCACATAACTTCATCTGCAGCGCCTCGAGGATGCCATCTAACCACCGCGTTCGCTGCCTACACCTTCTCCAGTGACCCTCAACCTTTCCCAACATCAAATCTTTCTCCAGCAATTCCTCTTCTCATCAGATGACCAAAGTAGCTGAGTTTTAACTTAAGAACTTGACCCTCCAATGAGCAGTCAGGGTTTATGGTCGACAATATCGATTGATTTGATCTTCTGGCAGTCCAAGGAACTCTCAAGAGTCTCCGCCAGCACCACAATTCAAACGCGTCAATTCTTCAGCGGTCAACCTTTTTCACAGTCCAACTCTCGCATCCATATATCACAACTGGAAAGACCATAGCACGAGTTATATGGATCTTGGTTGGCACTATAACGTCTCATCTCTTTACTAGGCGCTCAAGGCTAGCCATGTATCTCTTTCCCAGAAGCAGGCGTCTCCTAATTTTATGGCTGCAGTCTCCTTCCGTTGTAATCTCGGAGCCCAAGAAGAGAAAATCTGTCGCAGCTTCCACTTCTTGTCCCTTGATGCTCCAGGACTTGATAGGGCAAGACGCCATGATCTTTGTCGTTTTATTGTTCAGTTTAAGCCCAAACTTCTCACTCTTCTCGTACGTGCATCAGAAGTCTCTTGAGTTCCACTTCACTTTCTGCCATTAAAGTGGTATCATCCGCATATCTAAGGTTGTTGATACGTTTTCCAGCAATCTTCACTCCCGCTGAAGACTCGTCCAGACCGGCCTTCCTCATGATGCACTCAGCATATAGGTTGAATAGGCAGGGCGACAGTATGCAGTCTTGTCTCACTCCTTTCTCAATCAGAAACCAATCAGTAAGACCATGCCCAGTTCTGACTGTGGCCTCTTGCCCTTCATACAGGTTCCTGAGGAGACAGATGAGGTGAATTGGAACTTCCATCTGTTGGAGAGCTTGCCACAATCTGCTGTGATCTACGCAGTCAAACGCTTTCGCATAATCAATAAAGCAGAAGTAGATGGGTTTCTGGAACTCTCTTGCTTTTTCCATGATCCAGCGAAGGTTGGCAATTTGGTTCTAGTTCCTCTGCCCTTGCGAAACCCAGCTTGCACGTCTGGAAGCTCCCAATCCACATACTGCTGCAGCCTACCTTGGAGGATTTTTAACATACCTTGCTAGCATGCGAAATAAACGCGATCGTGCGGTAGTTGGTACAATTTTTTGCACTGCCTTTCTTTGGAGTGGGGATGTAAACTAAAGTTCTCCCATTCCAGTCCACTTGAGCTCGCTGATACCCAAGATATCAATGTTCAATCTGTCCATTTCTCGCTTGGCGGCATTCAGTTTACCTTGCATCATAGATCTTGCATTCCATGTTGCTATGTGATATATCTCCTTGCAACATCGGACTTTCCGGTCACTTCCCGACACATCCACAACTGAGCGTCCTTTTGCCTTTAGCCCAGCCACTTCGTTCGTCCTGGAGCTACTAGGAATCGCCCTTTGTTCATCCCCAGTAACATGCAGGACGCCTTCCAACCTGGGGGGCTCATCTTCCGGCGCCATATCATCAATGGTATTGTGACTGGCCATAGGGTTTTCTTGGCAGGAAATACTGGAGTGGGTTGTCATTACCTTCTCCGGTGAATCACATTTTGTCAGAACTCTCTGCCTTGACCTATCTATCTTGGGTGGCCCTACACAGCAGAACTGACGACTTCATAGAGTTTCGCAAGCCCCTCCGCCACGACAAGGCAGGGATCAACAAAGGAAAGTGCGGATAACATCAAAAGCATCAAGCACATCACGCGAGCTTGCTTTCCTTGTGCTTTGTTTTTGCCATCCTCGTCGTCGCTCTCTGTATTTTGTTTGCGCACACTTTCGATAATAGCGCTGTCGCTGAATTCTTGCATGATCAAGTCGGCGTCCGCACACAAAAAAAATCATTCAGTTAAACAGCGTCTGGCACCATTGTATCAACACTGTGAAGCTTGTGCTATGCTTTAATTAGTGGCTGCAGATCGTCATCGCTTGCAGGAACACTCTCTTCCGGTTCTGCCAAGGCGTGCTGGCCAGCCATGAAACCGGCATGTCTGAATCAATTCAAGACAAGGGTGGCCGAAGTAGCAGTCCACACTGCGGCAAGCATCTCCAGCGCCACAAAAAGATCACTTTCTGTCGACCGCTTCATTTCTATGTTTAACAACACCCCCAGATGTGTCTCCCACGGTACGCAGATTTGACACTCTTAATAACCCCTTGGTCAAGAGATTGTATGATGGACGTACAGTTCGAAGGAAAAAATCAAGCAGATGCTCGTCAAGACGACGTCTTTTATGTGATGGGCACTGCAGTTATCCAAAAAAAGACAGACGGATCTGCCCTGCTTTTGCATATCCGCATCAAACGCTACCAGCCAGCTTGAGAATATTGCTCGCGTCATACAAGCTTTCTGGTTAGCAGTGTACTCGACTGGAAGCCTTCGGTTACTTTTAAAGAGCTGTGGTGTCTTGCTCCGGCCGATCACGAGGAGGGGATGCAAAAAAAGTATTATCACCCGCTTTTTGCTCAGCTTGCCGCCATAGCATTTGTGTCCCTTCAGGTCAAGCGTTTTCGATGGCAAGATTTCGTAAAAAAAAGCCTGTTTCATCCGCATTATAACTTTCAAACGGCTTGTATTCGTCCATTATGCTTTCATAACTTTCCTACATCCAGGACGATGCTGCTTTAGCGTTGACGCACGCAGACTCCCCCAACAACACCTTGGTGACGATGCAGTGCCGTGCTTTAAATTGGCTTAGCCATCCAGTGCTCACTTTAAAGTTGTTGTGCCCCAGAATGCACACGAAGTCAATCGTCTTCTGCTGCAGAAGGTTTCCAGACAAAGGCATCTTTGTTCGCTCTCTTGTCAAGGAACCACTGATATACAGCTTTGTCAACGCCTTCGTAGACAGGCGTTTCCATCGTCTTGTTCTGTGCGCGCATGTCGTTCTGAACTGCTGCAATGATGCTGTTCCTGGCTTTCTGAATCATAGAAAGTTAGCTGCACGGGATACTGAATTCCTCTTCAATGTTCAGGTTCTTTCTGCCTTTTGCAGCTTCGGTGATGATTTCAGACTTTTGCAGTGTCGAAAACTTATGCTTTTTGACAGGAGGGGGCATTCGGACAGGCCGGAAAAAAAAAAGCACTGAACACACGCAAGTCACGGGCAAAATGGCGTACACGAGGCGGACGGCGAGATAATGTGGTCAACGTGACAGTGCAAAAAAAAAAAAAAAAAGAAGGGTTCGGTAATGTGGCGGCGGTGTCGTCAAAAACGTCACATGCGTGCTTAGTTGCCAACAGACAGGCTAGCAAAAATTTGCTTTCACTGCACAAAAAAAAAAAATCCGTTGCTATCATCATCATTACCGAACCGACAGAAAGTAAACAGCAATGGCCGTGCCGGTGCTTGTTGACAGAAATGAACGGGCCTGATTTGTCGGATGAGTGTGCTTCTGCAGTTTTGCCACTTCTCTGTTCCCAACTGGCTGGCATGCCGAAAAAATGTTGTCGATCACTACCTCAAACTTTCGTTAGTGCGGGATTGCTTTTTAAAATCCCTTGTTATTGAGAAGGGGGAAAATGCATTGAAATCTGTGAAAATTCGCCAGGGCCGCAAGAATTTTTCGTTGCTGCGAGAATTTCATTCTTGAAAGCTTTCGCTTTTGAGAGGTTCGACTGTATTAGGGATGTCATTCAGGAGGAAGGACGTAAGTTGCTATGACAGCATGTAATTATGATGTACAATTGATTTCTAATATTTAACTCCAAGGGCACCTTGAAAGAGTCCAATATTTTGATAATTCGATATATAAAACATGGCAGTATGTAACCTACAAGTAATCTACAAACAAGAGTGCAATGGACCATGGCTACAGATGTGGATTCTGCTGGTGGGTGCTGGCATAGTAGCAGCCCACCATTGGCTGGTTGCAAGCCATCTTAGACGGTGCTTGGTAGCTAGCCACTGCCAAGCTTAGAATGCCTAATCGAGTTACTGTTGCACCGCGAAGCAATAACATTCAGTTTCCATGAGTAACAATGGTCGAAAAGACTGCGAGATGGAACTCCCGGGAAGGAAGCGAGCAGAATGAAATTTCGTGACTGCACCAACTCTTCCCCCCTCCCCCGACCCTCCTCCTGGATGGCGGCGTCATCAAAGCTGCTGCGGACGATACTCGCGCTTCATTTTCAGTCTGATTGCACGCTCTTTGTAGGCCGCCACGATGACAACTATGGGCATTCCCTTATTGCAACTGCCTCAGATCTCAACAGTGAACAAAGAGCCAAGCTAGTTCGTCCGAATGACTCTGCTTAAATCCAAGATGGCTTCTTTCACTGATAGGCAAAACCATTTCATTGCGACAATGATGCCCATTCGCGTCTCTTTCATGCAAAAAAAAAAACAAGCCTCCAGCCAAAATAAAACCTCCACAGTGTTGCCGGCTCTAAATTTTTTCTCCGAAAAATCAAACTTTTGGATTTCACGGTCAGAAATATTTGTCATGAATATGTACACATTCCTATGGGGTGCAAGGTGGTTCCTGAATGAAGTCCTATAGACGATTTTATGGAAGGGGGAAGGGTGCTGCCATATTGGGTGCTAGGCTGCTCTCATACCAAAGTAAAGAGTTGACGACAGCCCGCTTAACAGCCCAGTCCAACCGGTTTCTCCGAGGGTCGTAAAATGGTCTATATATCGCACTAGTCTGGATTATTGGAGTACGAAAAATGAGTTCAGTCTTATGTACAGAATAAAGGTGGAGGGAATAGATGTGAAAGACTTAATGAAACTTTAAGCTCTAAGCGCATGGTACGTGCATTTAATGGCATTTGCCTGTTTGTTGAGAGTTGTTTTAGTTGAAGCACCTCAGTATGCACACGTAAAATCATCTTGCAGCGCAGGCATGAATTAATGAAATAGAAATAAAATGACAGAATAGCGAGCTCTTTTGGTGAAGTTATTGAACAACCGGTGCAACATGACAGTGAAGCTGAGGTCTACATTGCTGCTGGCTCTTCAGCGCTCATTTAACGGAGACAAGTGACACAAATATGCATTCGTTTCTTCCTGATGGCTGCAGTACCATCACTGTTTTCACTTCTACACAGAAGGATACCTTTCTACTGCTTGCTGCACTGGAAGAATGAGCATAAGCTGCAGAATACAAAAAAATGTCGGACGTAAACTTTCGTTATCCTTGCAACAATAACCGAACAGCACCAACTTATCTCAGGCACACTTTCAAAAACAATCGCTAAGTACAGGCAGGGCCCGTGCTTTTACCTGAGATTTTCAAGCAGGTTCTTTGCTGTTACATATGAGCAGCATAGTTCTATATACCGTATTTACACGATTGTAAATCGACTTGTTTTTTCAAATTTCAAAATCCGAAGTTGGGGGGTCAACTTAGAATCACATGCATTGCCAATAAAAGTATGAAAAACGATATATTGCGGACGCTACGGTGGAGTCACAAGTTTGTGTTTACTACGACTGTAGGTGTTGCATTCAGCAATTCCGCACGCTTCTATAACAGGCTTTTTCATTTTTTTTTTAACTTTCACTCCACACACTGCGTTCATAAATCCCCCCTATCTATACCGTAACATATGCCGCACTCACGAGAGTGTCGATAGTTGATGGAAGGGCCGCTGTTCCAATAAGCGGCGGCTGTGGCGGCTCTTCCAGGAGTGTCAATGGTTGACGAAAGAGCCGGCTGATCACATGGTGTTGAACGAATTGGGCATTGTTCCTTGTTCGTGTTTCTGAATTCATTGCCGGCCACAGGCTGCATCGTCATGTGTTCTCTTGCTCCGAAAAGCATGTGGCGCTCTTCCACGGCAGCTTTCAAGAGGGTGGTGATTACTTATGCAGAAGAGACTAACAACTGTGCGGTGGGCCGAAAAATTCGATGTATCTGAACGAGTGGTGCGGGACTGGTGACGGCAGAAAGACAAGATTTTCAGCTGCGATGCTAAGCGAAGAGGTTTCCGTGGGCCGAAGCCAGGCCGTTTTCCGGAGCTGGAGATTGAGCTTGCGGCTTATGTTACTGAGATACGAGATCGGTCACTTCCAGTGACATGCGAAATGGTCACACAAGAAGCCCGTGTATTCGCTGCAGAAGCAGGGATTCCAAGGACAGACTTCAAAGCCAGCAGGGCATGGGCATCGAAATTCATGAAGAGGGCTGGCTTTTCTCTTCGTCGGCGTACAAGCGTGTGCCAGAAGCTGCCTGCCGCATACGAAGAGAAAGTTCTTGCTTTCCATAGGCACTTTCTCAAACTTCGAGACTCTCGGCAGTACTTGCTCAGCCAGATCGACAATGCTGATCAAACCCCCGTATACTTTGATATGACGAACAACACGACAGTGAACACGAAGGGAGCCCGCCAGGTGAAACTCCTCACAACAGAAAATGAGAAGCTGCGGTTCACCGTCATGTTGTCGTGTTTGGCGGATGGCATGAAGCTCCGTCCATTCATAGTCTTTAAAGGAAAGACAATGCCATCAGAAGCATTCCCGAAAGGTGTCATTGTGCGCGTGAACGAGAAAGGTTACAGACCGACGACATGGTGGTGGAGTGGTACCATCTGGTGTGGCTTCTGAGGCCGGGGGCATCACTTCACATCCCCAACCTTCTTGTGCTTGATTCATTCAGAGGCCATCTTACCAACAAGGTGAAGGCAGAGCTGCTGAAGGAGCACACAGACATACTTGTGATTCCTGGTGGTTTGACGGGGCAGCTGCAACCCCTAGACGTCAGCGTGAACAAGCCCTTCAAGGATTTGCTACGCCGTGAATATAACGAGTGGCTGGCAGCGGAAGGCCGCGAACTTACGCCAACTGGGCACGTCAAAAGAGCCTCCCTGGTTGTGTACCGGTGGGTGCTTTCGGCATGGGCGGCTGTACCACGCGATTTCGTGATGCGGCCATTTGCAAAGTGTGGAATTTCACATGAAGACTATGTGCTGTGGGACCACAGCAGCGATGATGACAACAGCACATCCAGTGAGGACGATTACAGCAGTGAAGATGAGTAATTCGCTACTAGACAATAAATTTTCGCTTTGTATCACTAGTATGTCTTTTTTTTTTTCGACTTCCCGATTTGGGTGGGTCGACTTACAATCGTGTAAATACGGTATCTGGGATTGACTTTAGTAGCATTATGTGAAAGCACGACTGTCAGAAAGAGGTTTGTCACACACGCATATTCTGATTGTTACACATTTGTCTTAGAATTATAATGCTGAGAATGACTCAACAAGAAGGAAAAAGAACAGCATAAGCTGCCTTATAAATAAATAAAGAAATGTTGCAAAAAAAGGGAACCATATATTTCAATTCAAAGTTTGCTTTGTTAGCGTATACTATTTTATGATGTGTGTTTAATTGTAAACAGTGCATATTTGCTACACTTTTAGTATTTTCTCGCTGTTTTGGGCATTATTTGCCCAAATGTATAACCTACTTCCCAGAGTTCTATATTGACGAGGCTGCTACATGTTGCTCCTAATATTATAGTGCTTATAGTGGTTCATTTCCTAGATGTGGCCTCTACTTTGTGATATGTGAATTAATCTATAGCTTTCTTTTGTGATATGCATGCGTCACTGAATTTTGCTTGTAAAAAGAAAAAAGTATTGATAGCTACAGTGTTAGTGGAATAACTTGGAAATCTGCACATGACTAGCTAGCTACTTGAGGAAAGTCCTCTTTCACCTGTGCTACATGAGACCTGGAAGCAGTGCCGCAGGGAAATCTTAGAAGGGGCATGTAAAATAATTTTGCAATGCAAGCAATTTCTTTAGCATATATTACTTTTTTTGCTGTTGGCGTTCTGTGCTGCCTCATCTTACGTGGCGATCAAAAAGGTAATTCAGACCTCGTTGATACATTCCCACTTGATACGATTTCTCTTTCATACACTCAAAATCTTGGCTACTAATACAGTTAAACCTGGTTATAACTAAATTGTAAAATGTCTGCAATTTTTCGATACATCCAGGTAATTCGCGATATGCAGTTTTCATGTGAATGCTCAAAAGGACAATGCAGAACAAAACCAAGTTTAAGAACTGATTATAAGGGGAACCCCTTACAGTAAATCAGAATTATTCAAAGTTATAGAAGTGGTGAAACATTTTGCAATCGCGCTGAGGGCGTGCCTGTGGCATCGAGCTCCACCTCCGCCATAGCTCGCCCGACGCGTCTATGCGAGAGCGGAGAAAGGGGGTAGAGGAGGAATCAGTCTGGGGGCAAGGGCACGCATTCGTGCTGCTGCTGAGCAAGGAGGCAGTTGAGCCTTCACGCATGTTTCCGCTTCCCCACCACTGTTGCCCCAAGAAACCGACTCTGTCTCGCATCGCTGGCGCCCTCTGCTGTTCCCGCTACAGCTGCAAGAAATTGCTTGGCAGCCCGCAGGCCGTGTCTTTTGCTTTGTTCTGGTATTTATCACTACTTTTAAGCATGAACAATTGTAGCGGCTTGTTCCAAAAGCAAAATCAGCGCAGACTGCTACGTTTGCCAAGTATATGCGCCATCGGCACTGGAACATTCTATGTTGCCTGTACCAACTGCAGTCGCTCGCCATCGTAGACAACTCTCTCGCGTCAGTTCGTGTTTTATCATCCTGCAACTTGCAGGGTTCTGCCAAATTTTCAGTAAATCAATACTAGCTAAGAGATAGTCGGCGCCATGAGTTCATTACAGCAAGGTAATCGCCGCGGCATGTTCGTTACATGGAGTTTTCAAATGCGCACATTTCAGTGGAGGCAGCGTTTGGGAATTGAAGAACTTCGTAATATCGAGGAATTCGTTACCTGGAGGTTCACTAGATGTTTAACTGTACATCTCCCATAGAGTTTCACTATATTTTTCCCGGTAATACATTCCTGGATAGCAAATCTACTTCGTTACTGCACTTAAAATTTCGACATATTGTGGTTGTTTAATACATTGTGCGATCAACTGGACATGTTAACGACCACTCTCAGCATGAAAAACAGATCAACGGCGCTCACCCACCACAGTTGCTGTGCTGCGATGCAAAGAGGTGCATCAAAGAAAGCCAACATATGAAGCGCCCGTTGCTGCTAAAACATGACTTCACAATGAGAAAAATGGTGGCTTCTTTTCGATACCTTAGGGGCATGGGGTTGAACTATTTGTTAATTACAGCTATGCACTTATAAGTAGGCTGGGTATGGGGTACACAGCATGAGCAAGAACGTGTCATTACGCCTTTTGCGCGAGTTTTCTGCGCATGCGCGAAGTCGTAGCGGCGACCGATGGAAACACATTGGACGGCGTTTTTCGGCGCCGCCAGTGCACGGGGGCTGGCGGCGCCGGCCGGCACAGTGACCGTCACAGGCTTGGCAAAGCGATGCCAACCACAACTGCCGCGTACGGTTGCCACTAAGTGTGCCGAGATGCAAGACGCGGTTTTTCAGGTTTATTTCGGCGAGCCGCGACCAACAACGCCGTGAAGCTTGAATTAGGGCCACCAAGCGTCAAGATGTGAATGGTCGACCTTAGCAACCGACTGCGTACGCTCGACTGTGCGAAAAACACTTCGTTACAGGTATGTGTGCATCTAAAGGAAATGTGCATGATGAAAAGTATCTACCGGAGTTTGCACCAAGCCTGTAACCCACCAGTGACAGCCGCAATGAGCATTTGTTCAGCGTGTCTGATGGCGAGGTATTTTGTCGTTTGTTTTCTTTATGTGCGAAGGGACCGGGTAGCGCAGATATCACAAGTGGCTGTGTGCGCCACACTGTAATACTTAGCATGTTTTATCACGACTGCCATCTGACTAAAAAGAAAAAAAAATTGGGCGTTTGTTGCGATGCACCGCCGTTCGCGAGCAGATTGGTTGAGCTGGTCATGAGGCTCGCGAACGGCAGTGCATTAAAACGCCGTATTTTTTTTTCTTGTTGGTCAGGTGACAGTCACGATAAAACATGCTAAATATTACGGCCTAGCGCACACACCCACCTGTGATATCTAAGCTACCTAGCCCTTTCGCACATAAAGAAAAGAAATGACAAAATACATCGCCTTCAGTCCCCGGCGCAACTAAAGCAATCACGCACCGAAGAAATCCTCATTGCAGCTATCACTGGTGCGTTACAGGCTGGGTGCAAACTCCAATAGGTACTTTTCATCATGCATATTTCCTTTAGATGTATTCACACCTGTAGTATCTGTGTTTTTGCCGCTCGGAGCATATGATGCACTTGACACTCTTGCACGACGCACAGTATTTTTTTTTTACCTTAAAGGCTCGCCTTCATGCACACCAAAGCATTCGGATTTTGTTCCTTTGGTGTACGCAATCAGATGCACTTCGTTAGGAAGCTGTCGTCGTCTTCGTCCAACCGTTTGCAACGGCAAGGAAACCGCCTGGCACAAATGAGTCTCCTGGAGGGTTCATGCTCGTTCACTTGTAGAGTGGATCGCTCTGGACGTAGAACAGGGTTGGTTCCTGATTGAGATGCGCATCCGATATGTAGGACATGCACATCTGTCATGAAGTCGTTGATTCCGCAGAAATCGCGGCGGAGGCAGAAAGGTTGTGGATCCTTTCACTACAGAATGACTATTTGCTGTGCACCGAGAACCTTTTCACCACTGCGACCGCATCCGTTCTGCCTCCTGAGGGCAGAAATTGGCTACAGCGCTCGCTGAATCATTCGTTGCCAGAAAAATGCCGCGCGTTTCCTGCAGGTGTGCATTCCGGCCGGGACAATGACCTTTTCAGGGGTTGTGTATATGTGCCTCTCTGCCGAGCTTCGTAGATGAAATCCTATAGCTGCGCGATTGTAGATGACGCGGGGAGGAAGCGACGCCCATTGCACCATGCCGGCGCCGCGGCGACCGCACTGTGCTCGGTAACTCAAGACACCCCACGCATATGTGCCGCTCGAAGTCACAGGAGACGATTCCACCTAGCTCTGCAACATCAACAAACCCCTGGCTGCTTTGCCCTTTGAGATCCCTCTCTCTGCCTCCGCGCTCTCCTGTTTGCCGAAAACCTGCATGCTGAGAGCGTCTCATTCTGTCACGTCGAACACGGCCCGCGCTACACGCTCTTACAATACGAAGATAGTATATGCGTGCGTTATGAGTGGATTGTGCAAACGCTGTACATTCCCCCATACTGCGTGCACATGGTATACTTCAATCACTGTCACTACTTTCTGCCCCGAGGCCAAAAATGGGGGGAAGCTTTCGCTTTCTACCTGCGTTGGCGTGGCGTTTTCATATGGTGCGCTTTCGCGTCGTCTGCTACACTGCCGTCCAATGTGTTTCTCGCCCGCTCCCGCATGATGATGCCACATCCTCCCGCAAAAGGCGGATTGTAAGTCATCGCGATGTCTTTTTCACGTGTCATTGGTGTAAGAGAGCAAAACTTCCGGAAACAATCTGGAAAGCAATCTCGGGTCCTCATTGCCATCTACAAACCGGCTTCATTACTAAATCTCTTCCACGTTTAGAACAGCGTAAATGCGGACTGAATTCTACGAGAGCTGAAAAAGGAGCTGCACATACTGGATGTCTATAAGCTCTAATTCAAAAATTTATGCAGAGATAGTCTTGATTCTAATGTATTTTTACCTCATTGAGCAGCTAGATTTTTCAAACTGAGGTAGTTTGGATCATACATTTTCCCAGATAACACATTTTCTCCCTTATTTTTAAGACATGTCAACGAGGTTTTACTTCATGGAAGGTTATTTTCATTCATATATCTACATGGATGGGAGCTTGCCATGCTGTGTGTTTTTTGGCTATGTTTTCTTGATTTTGGGTAGTTAACCATCTTTTTGTGAATGCAAGTTTGTAGTAAATGTGCTGCTGTCCATTTTATATTTCAGGTTGCCAAAGAGGGATCATGTTTCTGAAACAACCAGGATGCCTGCTGGTGGACACTGTCAAGTTGATTGCAAAAAATCTTGTTTCTAGCTTGCTCCTACTTCTTTGGTGTACAAAGTTACTTCATAAATTTCATGTTTGTACTACAGTTGAACCTGGATAATTTGAATTTTGGATATATCGAACTTACGAAATTCCATGTAAAAGTATAGGATAGCTGCATCGTATATAGAACTGCGATTTCATCGGTCGTTCGATATATCGAACTCCACACCATGCACTTTTAGAAAGTGCGCCTTCCCCAAAGACGACCGCACCACCCTTGCCTGTTTGCCGCATGACATTTTCAAGCCATGTGAAGAAGGAATGAGACAGAACAGTTCGGTGACGACTGATCTAGAGCAGCACTGCGCCCTTTCCTTAAAAGCACGCGCATCTGCGATTGTTGGCCGTGCGCCAGCACGTGACGTTTGTAAGCTATGTGCGTAAGGTACGAGAGGGAACTGGTTTGGCAACAGCTGGTGCGGAGCCATTGTGATTGGGAGAGGGAAAGAATGCGATAGAGTAAAGTGCAAGGGTGTGCCCAATCTTCTGCCAGGCTTTCACTCTCCCCTTCCTTTCTCTTTCCTGGTCTTCGTTTGCAGCAGCAAGCACTATGCATGTGCCGACAAGCCAGCTCAGCACGTGGCAGATGTCGGATGCTTTTTCCAGTGTGTGTTGTGAACCCTCTGTGCGCAGCGGGTTACGTGCGATTTGTGTCTTGTCGGGCTGAACATGCGGCTCAGCGTAAGCTATGGCAGCTGTAGACGTTATGAAGCGGCAGATATCTTTTTTTTTTGCGCGTTGACCATCCTTGTCGTCGTGCTGAACGTGCAGCCTAGTGTTAGCCATGGCGACTGTGGACGTTAAGAAGCAGCAAATCGTTTTTTTTTTTTTTTTTCTTTTACAAAAGTCCATTCTTGTCGTACTAAAGATGCGGCTTAGCTTACGTTACACCGCACTGCTGCAACGTTAAGAAGCGGCAGATTTTTTTTTTTTTTGAGAGTCGTCCATCCTTGCATCTACGAATAGCAAAAGCACACGGTCAGCTGTGATCATGACGCCGGCTTTTAGCATTGTTTGCTTCAAACGACATTTGCAGCTATCATGCTTTCCAATGATTTTGTGGCAGTGGACTCTGCCTGCCCCAAGCATGGCGAGATAAGTCGAACCGGGCTTGTGGAATCAAGCCATCATAGGCACTCTGCCAAGTTCGCTTCCAGCCACCGCAGGATCCAGCATGAAAAGTATAGTAAAAAAATAAACACGCCATGACGTTATCGCTGCGCGGCATCTTGGCGTGCTGACAATAAATGAGCTGGTGATGCGGCGGCCGAAACAGAAGGATGCGGCACTGACTAGCGCTTCTTTTTTTCATATTCTTGGAGGCAAAAGTGAATGGTGGGTTTATTATGCGAGTGGCTTAATTATAAGACAAATACAGTATCATTTTTCACGATTGAAAGTGTCATCTCAAGTTGATTTCTGTATATCGAATTATCGATGTATCAAAATGTTGTGCAATCCCCTTCGAATTTTATATAACCGGGTTCTACTGGAATGAATGTCACAGCAATAGGTTCAGAGACAAGTGTGACAAAGTTTTGAATAAAAATAAGTGTACAGTGTTTTTACCTCGCTGTCGTGGTGCAGTGGTTATAGCACTCGACTTTGCCTAAGCATGTGGGACTGCTTTCTCACGTAGGCAAAAAAAAATTCCTGAGGGCACCTTGGACCACTAAAGTACGATGAAACAAAAGCCATTATAGCGTTGGATCATAGCCTTCCACTACGGCACCTCTATCTTCCTCTCTTCTTTCACTCCCACCTTCCTCCCTTTCTTTACTGTGTGGTACATGTGTCCAGGGAGAATTATTCCAAATACTGCGCCTTTTCTATCCTGTAAATCAATTTCAAACACCACTGATGCCTGCTATACTAACGCCATTCGAAGAAGTGGCAAATGAGGGGTGCCACACGGACGCCCGGCGGGGTCAGCTTCGTATATGCATGAATTGCCTGGTGATGTCATGACCTGTTGTGACGGTACATCGCGCATCTTGTCGAACACAACTGGCATTTTATTGAATGCATCAACATTCACCAGCGTTCTATAAATTGCTTACAGGAAGGGAAAGGCACAGTATCTATTACTCACGGAATCCCGCTATCATCCCCACGGTAGACAAGGGAAATTATGAAGAGCGTTTCACAATTGGTAAAGCGCTGGGCTGGGGATCCAAGGGATGGAGGTTCGATTCCCGGTGGAGGCAAGGTTTATTAATTTGTTTTTAACTCTTGCTCTCGAAACTGTGACACCTCTGCTGACAGCCTGTCAACAACATGTGATGCTCAAATCGAGGTGGTGTTTAGAAATCTTGCACAAATGAAATGACTCCAATGTTTGCGGCTGGTAAGCGGCCTGCAAACCTTTTAAATATTTTCTACTCTATATTTTGTCATATAAATTTCGTAATGAAAAAAAAGATGAGGCATTAAAGGTTTTTGCCTTAAAAGACAAGTGGCCATGTGCTGTACTATGCAAGCGCATGCTAAAGAACCCCAGGTGGTCTCAATTGGCAGAGCCCTCCACTGCAGCAAGACAGTTTGAGACGTTAAACCCCATAAACCAACCAATCAATTTTGTTTTTAGCTGAAAAATGTATTTTGCAGGACTTTGCTGCCATTGTTGGAGTGCACTGTTTCACTACAAACTAAGGAAAGGCACAAGGCCATTTGTCTCAACGCTTCTTAAACCATTCCAATATAAGCAAAAGCGGAAAGAATTGTGGGAAGCAACTACAAGTAGTGTGAAGTGCTTGACTGAAATCATCGTAGGTGTGTTGGAGCCCTTTCACCACCTCCATTTCTTTTCTATGTGAGGGCTCTTAGACCCGCATTTCTCTGCTTGCACAGGCTAGTCGTAGCAACATATCTGGTAGAAATGGCGATTTGGACGATGTCATGTACTTGGTCACATCACTTGTGTACATAAAATAAACTTTCCTTGGTATCTGTTGCCACACTTGCGGACAGTTCTTTCATCATCAGAGGTGTTACCCCTTTTTACAAGAAAGTATGATGAGCCATAGCTCCTGCACACGAGTTCCACTCTGCTGTCGGCTACTGTGATAGTCGCAAAGTATAGTGGCTTTCCTGACAATTATAAATGGCAGATGTCAGTATAGCCAGCACTGTAGCTGTACTGAATTCTGGGCAAAAAAACCACCAATTCACTGCCCCCACCTGGACCCTTCGTACTATGCTGGTGATGCAGTCTGCTGATCAAAGGTATTTTTTAACGCGATGTGAGTAGGTCATCATACCTATGGTCTGTACCTATGGGCAACAAAAATGCATAAACGAGATAGAATTGCCACTTCTATGGGAACTGATACCCAAGAGAGAAATTAGTCCTGCCTTTTTTCATCCACCAGTGCAAGCTGGCGGTGACCACGCTTGACAAGCTAAAGAAGGTGGGAGACCAGGTGGAGAATGGTCCACCGTCTCGAACGAGAGGGGGACTGAAGCAGACGCTCTGTGGCTGACCAGTGTATTTGTAACAAACAGAATCCTGTACTCGACCCCCTATTACTGCCTCAAACATGACAGTAACATACTCGAGATGATCATGATCTTGCACAGAATAGCGAAGGCCTTCGACCTTTTGATAACCACATAGAACCTGAGACTCCAAGGTCTGGATATGATGAAATTGTTCGAGGAGCTGAGAGAAGCCCACCTCACAAGCCAATACACGCAATTATCACAGGCACCGTAGAGGCGCTGGCTAATAATCCTACACATACAACACAACTGAGGAGGGAGACTTCCAAAGAAGTGGCAATACGCCTTGCACGTAAAACTACTGCTAACTAAAATGTCCAAGGATGACCACGAGGGTAGGCGCATGGCTAGAGCAGGGTTCTTAGCTCACTACTGTGGAGGGAAACCCGGGGATACTACATGAACGCGTCCTCCCTGCACAAAGGGTGGTACACTCCAGCTGTGATTCACGAGCCCAAAACTGAACGGGCTCACCTTTGAAGCCCAAAATGTAACAAGCAGAGAAGGTCGCCATCACGTTAGCTGCAACACATTCGATTCCAAGAGAACGAACTTGCGAGGAGCATTTTGGAACATGAAACAGCTGGGTCCAGTACCTGGCTTACCGAGCGAAAGTTCTGAGACTGCTGCAGTGTTTGCACAAGAGAAATGCGAAAACCTGAGCGTTGCTGCAGCACATGGCACATCGGACACCCCATGCCTAACACAACCAGCGCTCCGTTTGAACGCATCAAAGTTCAAATTGGTTTACAAGAAAAGTGCAGTGCCCATTACTCGCTGACAAATCAGAATAACACAGCAACGCTCAGGCTTATGCACATTTCCCCGGTGTAGATTCTGCAGTGCGTTCTTTTGAGCCTTTCTCACCGCCGCATAGACCTCTTTGGTGAGAGGTCTATCTAGGTAATTGTCTTTTCCTCTGTAGGGCCTGTCCTTGGCTCCTGGGTGTGTCTCCATAGTATTTGAGCTTAATTTCACACAGCTTTTCATCTGTGCCTTGGAAGATGTGCACCAATCTGGCCATGACTTCGGTCTGTTTTTTTGGGGATCTATCAGTGCCCTTGGTATACGTCATGTCTTGGCCGTACCCAGCGTCCCATTGAGAGAGTTGCTAAACTGTTCCCAATTCTGCCTTGCTTATTGCGAAGCGTACTACTTTCACTGTGATTTCTGCTTTCTTAGCTTCAGCTTTCTGTTGTACTTTTGCTGTTTCCATGTTAACCCCATCCTGGCTTCCCACAGGGCTAAGAGTCGGCAGTCCACTTCCTTGTTCTCTATGCATCAATATGTGATTACTACAGTGACCACTCCCGAGGTTTTCCATCATGCTCGTCCAGCCCCCTCTTCGTTCCTGATTAGTGTCAGGTCCGGGCAGGTGTCCATGCTCACGCTATGTCCTATCCTTGTAGTTGTGCTGTGATTTGTTAGCAGCTCTAGTCCATAATTTTTTATTTGCTTCAGTAGTGTTGCCCCCTTCGTGTCTTGTTTTGGGTAACCCCAGCTCTTATCTTTAGCATTGAAACCCTTTAGAATCAGCATTATATTCTTGCTGGCCAACTTGATCGCTTCTCTGAAGAGTTTGAAGAAGTTTGGCCTCTTGTCAAGGCAGACTGTAATTAGGTGCATGACGAAAACGATCTTCCTCAGACCTCCTTTTTTCCTTTTGCTCGACGATTAAGTGCTCTATGCCCATCTTGTCTACACTTGGATGTTGTACAGCAATGATCACGTTGCTGACCAAGACGGCCGGTTTTCCTTTCCCCGACTCATATATGTGCTTCTGCTGCTTATGATTGCACCTGTTTGCTCTTGAACCTGCTTAAGTTATCTGGTGACGTCGAAGAAAACCCCGTACCACCCACGCGGTCTAATGATCAAGGATGGCCAGGCATCCTTGCTAAGCGAAGTTAAATCAATGCACGAGAAGTTGTCGCAGAATGACATGGCCCTCGAAGATATTAGACAACGCCTTAATAAGATAGAAATTGACTGCTCTGCCTTACTCGCAGTAAAGGAAGCAGTTGAAGGTATCCAGACCATTACCGAGCAGAACACAAATGACATAACCACCTTGTCACAAAGATTCGATGACAATGAGGACAGAGCATGTCACTGCAACCTGTTGTTTCTTGGCCATGACGACTGTGCCAGTGAAATGTGGGCGCAGTCCGAAGAAATTATCCTTCGGCACTGCAATGACAATCTGGGTGTCAGTCTGCAGCCCAGAGATATAGAGCGCGCACACAGGCTTGGCGCCAGTGTACCTAGCAAAAAGGCCCATTATTGTAAAGTTTGTGCATTTCAAAGATAGGGAATTAGTGCTTTCATGTGCCATAAAGCTAAAGGACACCGACTGCAGCATATCCCAGGACTATTCACCTAACACTCAGTTTGCACGAAAACAACTCATCGCTTTCGCCAAAAGCCAGCTCGGTAAACGGAAACTTCGTCATAACAGAATGGAAATCGGCAAAGAAACTTACATTTTTGACCATGCTAGCCAGCAAGTCATGCTACGCCGTGCATAGCTACCTGCTATAAACTGTAAAAGGTTAAGTCATGACTGTATTTCATTGCTTTATGCCAATATTAGAAGTATCACCCCTAAGCGTGATTCTCTGCTTAATCTTATCGATACCACTGATAGTAATGTTGTATTAACCGAAACGTGGTTGACTTCAATTCCCAATTCTGAATTACTGCACCCCTTTAACAACTTTGATATATTTCGGCGCAATCGTACTGGGAAATGGGGGGGTGGTGTTCTTATCGCCGTGCATTGCAGTCTGCAGTCCACCAGTCTCGACATACCCTGCCAACTTGAAGCTGTTTTTATCTCTTGTTTTCCTCCTGTGATGATTGCAGCATTCTACCGCCCACCCGATGCCGATAATTCTTTCATTGAACATTTTCATGATGCGCTAGACAGCCTAATTAAGTTACGCCCTCTTTCTTTGATACTAATTCTTGGTGACTTCAATTTCCCCGCCATAAACTGGTCAGATATCACGTTAGCGGCATCAAAACATAGCTCCGATGGCAACTTTGTGAACACCTGTCTCACATTTGGTTTGTCACAAATAGTCCATTTCCCAACCAGGCAAGCTCACAAATCAGCAAATATTCTTGACATCATCCTCGCGTCACACCCAGATAACGTCCTGTCAGTTTCACAGCTTCCCATGCTTAGCGATCATGTAACAATTCATGCTACATACCAGGGTCACATCCCTCGCCCTGAAAAGGTGAAAAAGAAAATAACCATGTACGATAGAGCCGATTATCAAAAAATTAATGAAGCGCTCACTCAGTTTTGTAGTTGGTTCCTAACTGAATTTAACCGGCGCTCTGTTGACACCAACTGGACACTTTTTAGAAATAAAATGCAGGAACTTATCAAGGCTCATGTGCCCACAATCACTGTAACCGAAAACATAAAATCATCCTGGTTCAACACTACACTAAGCCATCTACATAAAAGAAAGAAGCGGTTATTTCGTGAGGCTAAAGGGACTTGCAGCGCAGGAGCTTGGAAAAAATACTATGATGTTGACAAAACATTTAATGTCTTGGCAAAAAAAGCAAAATGATCATTTTATTCAGCGACTCTGCCTTCGATGCTACGTAGTTATCCAAAAAAATTCTGGAAAATCTTAAATCCCACTTACTCCAAGCCTCTATCGTTGCTCGACCCAGACGGGATCTCTATTGCTGACCATGACGCTGCCCGAGTGTTGAATTGTACTTTTTGTTCTGTGTTTACCCGCGAGCCTGATACGACGTTACCAGAGTTCCCTTTTTTTGATCACCCTTTAATGCCTGACTTAACATTCGAGCCCTACGAAATCGCAAAACTTATTGAATCGCTGAAACTTACTTCATCTGCTGGTGTGGACGGAATTAATGCAAAAATACTAATGAACACAAAGTGTGTTTCAAGTGTAATATTATCTCATATAATTCAGCAGTCCCTTTCATCAGGCATGGTTCCACAAGATTGGAAGGTAGGCAAGGTCATTCCAGTCCGCAAAAAAGGCCCTTCACAGTCACCCAGTAACTATCGCCCTATATCTCTCACTTGTGTTTGCTCTAAATTAATGGAACATATAATCCACTCGCATGTAGTAAACTTTCTAATCTCTTGTAAGTTTTTCATCCCAACCAACATGGGTTTTGCAAAGGCCGCTCGTGTGAGACAGCATTATTCATCAATGACCTTAATTGTAGCTTTGATAATAACGTCCCCGTTGATGCCCTATTTTTAGACTTTGAAAAAGATGTCTTCAAAAATTATGGTTAGGATGGGCAAAAGCTTCAGCTGGCAGGTCGTTCCAATCTGTTGCAGTCTGGGAAAATGAATGATTTGAGATGTGCAGATGTGGATGCTTGAGGTGTGAGGACTGCGTTCGGGTGACTGGTGCGAAGTGAAAAGCGGTGAGCGTGGGTGAAAATGGAATGACTCGGAGGGGAATGATAAAACCTGTGGAAAAGTCTGTATTTCATGACGGGATAGGCTGTGAAGCTTAGCTTTTGCTTTCAATGATGTTACGCTTGTGTGAAATGAGTAATAATTCCATCAGCGTTAAAATATATCTGGCATAGGGGGATGATCAAAGCAAGGATAGTCGGGAATGTCTTCAGGTTTGTTTGTAAAATTAGATGAAAAAGCGCAATTAAGCCCATTCTTGCAGGATGGGGCTTAGTGCCCATCTCCTGTAATGCTATGATGTTCGGAAATATCAGTTGTGCTTCTATGTATTGCTTAAGGAGGCCTGATTTTTGCGGAAGCCTGTGCAGTTCCATTGCCATATATAATGGTTTTGTATCCATCCGACTTGTACCATCCATAATTAGTTCTTCGACGCAGTCAGTGGCCTCTACCAACCGCGGCCTATAGTAGACCTTTTCTACCTTCTTGTTTGTATAAGTCCGAGCTGCTTTCGTAGCTCTTCAGCTCGTTACTTGATTGCGCTAGCTTCTTCTCGATCCCAGCATCGAGTTGGAGTTGCGTCTCGTCTATTCTGGTGTTCTTGTTTCTATAGCTTCGAGCTTGGCGTCCAGTATAACCTCCAGCTGTGCATTTTTCTGCGTGATCTGCATCATCTCCGCTAGTGACACTTTCAATGTTGCCATTGTTGCATAACGGCTGTTGCTGCTGGGGGCATTCAACGTCGTCAGTTGTGTCTGCATTGATGTTAGTAGATCTAATGGTGAGGTTTGCACCTGCGTCTGCTTCTCTAGAGCCTGTGTCGGCTCTTTTGCAGCTGTCATTTCATCCTGCGCCCTCAGATGAGCAATATCTCCTTGTCACGTTTTTCCAGTTCGCGCCTGAGTGCCTGAATTTCGTGCGCAACCCCATTGAGTTCTTTTGTTCCTTCTCCTGCCCTTGTGTGGAGCAATGTTATCAACTCCCACCACTGGCTAGCTCACATTGTTTCCATTGTCTTGTTGGGACTATGACTTCAGCAGTTTTTATTGCATAAGCAATATGCCATGTTTCAGTCCGTCGCATAAACCCGGCCGGTAGCCACGTTTGACCTTGAGCGACCGCAGATGAGGCCCCTCTTCAAGCCGTCGGGTAAACCCGGTCAGTAGTCACACCGCGCCTTAGAAGAAAACAGAAAGAAGCTGCGTAGGCTTTGCTCACGCAACCTACCGGGATTAACTAAAGCTAAACTTCAGCTAATGTTTGATTTTGTTGCTGCTGATTTCCGTCCCACGCAGGCAGAACCAGGGGCGTGTAGGACTTTGATCTCGATTTATTCAACTAAGTCTCCACATTCGAGCTCTGCCACTGCTGTCGTTGCTGCTGCTACTGTAGGCCTTGCTGCCCGCCGCCGCCTCGACTCCTATAGTAGCGCACCTGCCCCTGTCGCCGCCTCCGTTGGTTGCCCAAGCCTTAACCAGAGCCCGTTGCTTGACGTTCTTGAGTCGGTTTCGGCACTCCCTAGCTCCCGTGAGGCAGACCGGAACACCAGGGTTGGGGCACACGTCAGAGCATTGCTGCAAACACTCCCGGCAAATTTGCCTCGTGGGTCGATATTTGTATACATAGCACCTCTCCGCCGTACTAATAAACTACTTTTGGAACTGTGGGCCCTCAAAAATAATGTCAGGCATCTGGATTTGCCAAGCATTCTTGCCGGGAGAATCTTGACACCTTGGATCCTGATCCTCAAGTGGCTTGAGTTCCTCGAAGTGGGTGCCCGGATCAATGCACTGAATCACTCCCCGCAACAAGAACTCCCGTGCGGCCAGGTAGGTATTCATTTGGTACGTCTTGTCTCCCAGGTTGAGGTGGGTAATCCTCCGCAGGAGCTCCACCATGCTCGTGAGACGTGCTCGCGATGATATTGTTGGATCCGTCGCGGAGCCTCGTGAGTCGTGTTAGATGTGGCTCGAGGCCCCGTCGGTAGCGTTCGCCTGCGGCTCCGTGGCTCGGCGGAAGGTATTGGCTGTCCCGGCAAAGACGAGGCATCGACTAAAAAAATTTAATACAGCATCACGTAGGAAAGGGCAGAGAAGCAGGCCCGCATAGAAAACTGACACGCTCACAAAGCAGGTATCTGGCGTCGTCTCCGAGACGTTTCTCTGAAGTCTTGCAGCGGAAACAGCCACTGCTTTTTATACACTCGGCATTTCAGATAGACAGGGAGAATTCATGTCAGGGCAAGCTCTGCTGACTCAATCATGGTGGCACGGCAGAATCTCCTCCAATTCATGGTAATGGGCGAGGGCAACGCTCTCTCCCTCGAGCTCCTGGCTTGGCCAGGTTTGCACACACATTACGGCGCGTGTAAATTCAACACGTGGGATCATGTCCGCGGGAGGAAGCGTTGGGCGGCCGATTGCACGGCGATGAAATGGCCGAAAGGCTCGCTGCTTTGATGCTACGCTGCGGCCGCGTCGGCTGTGGCACATGACGGTGGCGAATTGTAACAATCGTTATATAGGGGGTATTCACATGACGTCACAGCTGACGTCAGTATACAGCCGACGCCATCTTTGCGTCCTGTTTTGACTAGTACTAGTACGGGGCGGCGGTTAGGTTAGCTGTTCGTGCGCGTCCGTTTGCTCTGTCACTCTGCCTCATGTCAGCACCGTTGTTATGAAAACTCAATCGGTATCATGAGTGACAGTTCGATTTATCTGCAAAGTGGGCGCGATGCGGACAGAGACCTGTACGAAACAAAACTTTGGTACCAACCCGTGTGCAGTCGATATGCGTAACAGCACGGTAAGCGTCGGCCTATGCCCACGCATAAATATGTGCGACATTCATGAATTCCTTGTCCTACAGACGAGCTTCATCGCAAGAAACCAACCGCAAGCTTACTGACCACTCGAAGAACGCAACTACGTTACAAGCGGCTGGGTTATAGTGCTCTAGAATAGCTGGGTTAAGAGCCGCGGTTGAAGCAGACGAACTCGCTCTTTGTGCAATTACGTGCGTGCCGTCCAACGTTTATACCTACTAAACCGCTGAGTTATTGTTGTTGATATTCTGCATATAAATGGCGTTTAGTAGCCATTATCTTTTATACAAAACTTGTTTGGTGTACTTGCCTCAATCGATCAGAAGAAGTCGGATGTTTGCATCGTCTGTGGCGGTAACATAGAGTTCCTTACACTAACTAGAGGGAAAGCTGAGGGCGCTGCACTTCAGCCACCATGGGCGCGCTAAGAATCATGGGCCGGTGTGCTACTTGTTGCGGGACAGTCGGTTTTTCTCAGGTACGTGGAGTGGCGTTACTTCGATGTTTCTTTTTCGTCATCATCATCTTTTGAAGGTGCGTACGTAGACCGCGAAAGCCATAGTAGCGAAGGCTCAAAAGCAGACGTCGCCAATAAATGGTTTTTGTTTCCCAAAATGCCACTAAAAACTTTCTTAAGTGATTGCACAACCATAAATATTTTCATAACGTTTTTTATTCCAAAGTTTGTCTATTAAGTGCGAAATATTGGTATTTGTGCTGCTCAAAACTAAGCCAATAGGAGAAAGAGCCATCGCTTATATTGGATAAATATCACACTGACATGCTGTTTCTCTCTCTCTTTACAATTTATAGTCACAATATTCAATCTTAGGACATTATTTATGGTAGAACAACGTTTATCTTTGCATTAGTTTTGGCCAAAAGTTGTAGTTCTGCACTCGGTAGCTCACCGGCCCATGATGCTTTGAGCGCCCATGGTGGTTGAACTGGCCGTTTGGAAACTCCATGTAAACGCCCATAGACGGCAGCACAGCTTTCCCTCTAGGTAAGAGTAAGAAACTCTATGGGCGGTAAGGAAGCAAAAGAAACCGCTGCCACAAGCGATGACACCGGTAGCGCCACCTCGTTGCCTTGCGGGCTCGAAATAACTTTTTGCAACAAAACTCTTGAAATAAAGCGCAGTTTAGGCCAAGCTAAACTTGATTTGTTATTAGAGATAAATTTGTTTATAAAGTTCTTCAAACCTTCTGCAAAACAACTCTGCCCGCCTACGTTCCTTCGCCGAATCTGCATGCGGTCTGCTTTGATTAGCAGCCGACGCAGACGATGCGAACATCCGACTTCTTCTGATCGAATGAGGCAAGTACGGCAACACAAAGTTTAGCGAGCCCTCTTTGAAGGATTTTATTGCAACAAAACACGACGAGGAGGTGTTGGCAGCGCGCTGAATGCATGCGCATGACTGCAAGCGATACATTGCCGCGCTGCTTTTTTACCGGGAATGTGTCTTCCGAGTGCGTGAAGAACAGTCGTGCACACATAGTGACAAGAGCTGGCTGCTAGGGCACATCCGGAAGATTCCAGTCCAGCCCATTTTGGCATACATTTCTCACATTCCATGATAATTGTGCGGTTGTGCCGTGCCAGCCATACGTGGCATCGCATCTCGGGGAAGTGTCTCGTTCGGGTGGAGTTGTTCGTGTGTACTTCCGGAACCTTAAAATGCCGAGGTCTTTCGCGCAGCTCTTCAGCTTCCGTTGTTTACACTGTGCACGCGTCTGTTACAGTCTACGATGGCTCAATAAATAACAAATAGCTGCGGATGCCATTGATTGTAGAACCGCACGACAGCACTTGATACGTACGTTCGCCCTGTTCGTTCCGTGGACACAAAAATGACCGACTGCGCCTCAATTACCCACAATGCACAGCGCACAGCTCGTCAGTGAATACCCCCTATATTCTACCTCTCTGCATTGTGGGTTGTGCCCGCATGCTTCCACGATAGCGCGACACCTGGTGTGTACTCGGCGCTCTAAGCGCCAGCCCTATTTTCGGTTGCATAATTATCCTGAGGTCACCTTTAAGCAATGGGGGCAACTGTGCTTCGGCCCCTGCCATCTTCACGAATCATCTTGCTATCCAGTGTCGTCTCATTTCTTTTTTCGCGGTTCCTGCCCACCACTTTGTACTTGAATTCGAACCATGTCCACGTGGTCGCGTTGGAAAGCCTACAATCCCGGTCCGGCAACCGTGGCACCGTCTTCCCTGGCTGTATTCGCTGGGTTTTGCTTCTTCTGTCTTCGCGACAACGCCAGCTCACAACTTTCATAGCTGAGGCTGGGGCCGAGCGGTTGATTACTGGGCACTTTCTGGCTCCACGCAAGCGCGAGTTTTCCGTCCTCAAAATAAAGACTCACCTCGGAGTTAAAATCTTCGTCCATCTCATGGCTTCCGAAAAAGATGAAGGACCCAGTAAGCGTCATCCGAGTCGCCGGTATTTTCCGTCATCTGGATTGTCGAGCAGTGTTGTGGGGTGGCTAATTGAGCTTCGGCGTTGGGCTCAGATGCTCATGCGCTCTCGTGCCTCGACAAACTCTATGAGCGGGTGGTCACCGAAAGGCTGCAGAATTACATGGAAGAAAGGATCTATTTCCCCGAACCATGTTCGACTTCTGAGCGAAACTATCAACACAAGACTTCCTGCTACACCTAAAGGAGGACGTCATCCAGAAAGCAACGAAGGCGTCGTCATGGTTCTAGACATCAAAGGTGCCTTTGTCAACGTGAGCCATGATGCAGTCCTCGAAGTGCTCGAGAAGCTCGGCTGTGGGAAGATCTACGACTATGTTAGTACGTTCCTGCCGGACCGGATGGCTACGCTGTGACTGGGCGAAGTGCAATCCGGAAAGTTCCGGGCACGCCGCAAGGGTTAGTTATCTCACCACTGCTATTCAATGTAGCGATGATAGGGCTGGGCAGAAAATTGGAGAAAATCGAAGGAATCTGTCACGTGATGTATGCAAACGATATAACAATTTCGGCTAACACGGGATCCCTCGGAAAGTGGAGAGGCTGCAAGCGGCGGCCACCTGCGTGGAAGATACGTCGTGGCGGGGAGGCTGTCGTCCTCGACAGAAAAGTCGGAGCTGATACGAAGCTAGAGAGACGGCAAAACAAAGAAGCAGATGGCAGCAGCACCGGGTCTCAAGGTACTGCTGCACGGCACAGAAATACTGGAGAACATGGTGTGGATATTGGAGATGTGGATACAGTCAAATTATTGTAGTACCCACACCCTAGCGCTGCTATAAACGGCTACGTTACAGGTAGCGAAAATCATAGGTGTTAGCGAAAAAGACGTGGACTAAGGGAGGAAGACACCCTCAAGCTGGCTAGTAGTCTGGTGGTAAACTGAGTGACCTACAGCCTACCCTAATAGGCTCTCAACAAGTCTGAAACTATGCAAGCAGAGGCTATGATAAGATTGGTGTATAAGATGGCGCAAGGCCTCCCCGAAACGATGTAAACGGAGAAGCTCTTAGCTCTGGGGCTGCTTAATACTTTCAAAGAACATGACGAAGCCCTGCTGTCTATTCAGAAAATACGACTCACCCAGATACATAGGTCGACAAAATCATGTGTGCTCACTCAGAAAAATTTAGTTTATTGCGGGCTCACTCAGACTCGTAAGGCACGGACTCACTCACACTCATGAACTCAAAATCATGAAAGCTGGCGACTCACTCGGGCTCACTCAGACTCATGAACTCAAACTCACGCATGATGACGGTTCACTCGGGCTCACTCCGACTCATAACTAATCTGGGCTCACTCACTCGATCATCTCGACTCACTCATTTTTTACTCGCGACTCACCTGCACTCACTCACTTCGACTCATGACACATCTGAACTCAGACTCATCATGGACTCACTCATTTCAACGCACGGCTCATCTGAACTCACTCATCTTGATTCACGACTCATCTGCGCTCACTCATTTCAACCCATGATTCATCTGAACTCACTCTTAACTCACTCATCATAGACTCGTTTCCACTCTCGACAAGGAACGAGTGATGGTCCTAAAGCTTGTATAGGTAGGCAGAAGGCAGTACAGAGAAAAACGCGGGAAATAAATAGTGTGAAGTAGATGGGCCCCTTCGCTGAACACTGACGAAGAGGAAGAAGTGTGGAATTGCCAATGCGCAGATTATGTTGGTCTTGATCGCCCAGCTTTCCCGCCGACATCGACGCTGTCCTCGACGTACTTCCTCTACATTTGGTGGAGGTGCGACGTGACATCCTTGCCTCGCGCTAGAGCTTCGCACCCGCACGGTTCCGGTCACTCGTATGGCTGACGACGAACATCCCCCGCCCCCCCCCCCCTCCCGATGGCCCCGCCGATTGTATGCTCTGGCTCCTTACGTCAGCGAGACCCTGAGATCTTCAGCGGGACTGACGACACTGACCGCGATGACTGGCTCGCTTCGTACGAGCGAGTGAGCTCATATAATAAGTGGGACGACGCCACAAAGTTAACAAACGTCATCCTTTATTTGACCGGCGTCGCCAACTTGTGGTGTCGTAACCACGAAGCCGATATCATGACTTGGGACTCATTCAAGTCCTATCTTACAACCGTTTTTGGTCGTCCTGCTGTACGAAAGCTCCGTGCCGAACAACGCTTGCAAGAGCGACAACAGCGCCCTGGCGAAACATTTACAAGATACATTGAAGATGTGGTCCATCTGTGCAATCGCGTCAACGCACAGATATCTGAGAAAGACAAGATAAAACAGATCCTGAAGGGCATCGAACATGACGCATTTCAAATGTTAACATTCCGCGATTTGACAACTGTTGCCCAAATTGTCAATCTCTGCCAAAGCTACGATGAGTTGTGCAAGCAGTGCCTGATCACTCGACCACCTCCCCCGCCGGTCGAATCACTTTCTGGTCTCTCCTCTGCATCTGGGAGCTCCACGCTGCTGAAGCAGCTCAAGAGAAAAAATGTGTAACATTACATGATTAGACTGTTTTCTTCAGTAATGAATGATTTGAAAGGCTACAGGAAAAGGAAAAAATATGGTAGGAATTATCTCTTTTAAGATGATTATAGTACAAAAGCTTGGTCTTTTTAGCTATAGCACGGGCCAAATTTTTTATATGTCTATTGCCTATTTGGTGGTTGCCGTCTTGTTGGGCACAGTCAATAATGGTTGGATACCAATTATAAGGTGAAACTTCGAAGGCGGCCTGGGCCAAATCCTGCTAATGGTCATGCCCAACTTTATAGGTAACCATAGTGTCGAGGATGGTCAATGCAATTAGGAACTGATCGCTTTTTATGTAAATTGGCCAAAATCAAACTTTGAGGGTTGGTAAACCGTGTGTGACCCAAACCAAAATTTGGAGGTCACCATCGTGTTCGCCGTAATCGAATTATGTTGTCCGTTCATTTTGATCCGAAATCGGCTTAGGCCAATCTAATGGGGTGAGGGGACCAAATTTGAGGGTGGGCCCGGTCAAATTTGGAGGTCACCATCTTGTTCGCCATAGTCATATTAAATTGGTCAAAGTTTTACCCAAATTAGTTGCGATCAAATTTCGGCGGTGGGTGAACAAAATATAAGGCTGCCCCGGAGGTCATCATCATGGTCGCTGTAGGTGAATTATGTTGGACAGGTTTTGGACCAAATCGACCGAAGCAAAATTTCAACTATACCGGAATGCGTTTAAATTACCCACGTAGGTAGCCACGCATTTGTGACCTCCTCAGCTGCCTACCCAATTAGAGCAATGGCACACGAAAAGAAATATAGGACAAGATTCTTGGTCGGTAGTGGTGAGCCTATGACTTCTTTCGCAATAAGAAAGAATGTTAAAAAATGTGGTTACACAATGGTCTCTTCAAACTTCATTAGCCTAATATTATTAGCTATGCACGACTAGCCTGGCTCGTTCGCATCGGTGTGCGTCAATGAGCAGCTAACCCATGAAATCATTTGCGAGATATTCCGAAGTAACTAAACAACAAAGCAAGAACTATATTGACACCGCAATACAACACGTCAACAAAAACGAATGTTCGATTAACCTGCATTAATCGCCACAGTCAAAATAATTGCGTAACAAAAAGCAACTAAATTGCTCTACATCATCAGCTCACCAAGAAGCTTATTCATTATTACAATTACACAGGCAGTTCAAGCCCGCTAGAATCTAATTAGCGACTTGTGCCCATTACTCACCCGATCACTTTAGATCATGATTCTTCAACCTCTGAGTAAGAATTCATTTGATTTCATAGGAACTTTCTAGGTTGGACTCTGCAAGACAGATCATAATCTGAATGCGAGTCCGGACTCACTCAAGACTCAAATAATGATCTAAATGTGAGTCCGGACTCCTGACTCAAACAGAGATCATAATTTGAGTGAGTCCAGACTCACTCATGACTCATATCATGATCTAAGTGTGAGTTCGGGCTCACTCATGACTCAGATCATGATCTGAGTATGAGTCTGGACTCACTCACGACTCAGATCATGATATGAGTTAGTCTGGACTCACTCACGACTCAGATCATGATATAAGTGTGAGTCTGGACTCACTCACGGCTCAGATCATAATCTGAGTGTGAGCCCGAGTGAGTCGACTCATGAGTGAGTCTGCCGACATATGCCCAGATAACGACTGAAAAGGCCCTCCTAAAAAGTTAGAGTACAAGGATGCGGAAAGTCGAAGGAATGGTCAACATTCCATATGAAACATGCAGGATCAGGCTAGCCCCAATGCCAAGAAACATGGACCCTCAGCTCTACCAAAGCCACCTAGACTCCACGCGGACAAACGCAAGGCAAGGGTGAAATCTTCGAAAATAAGTCTCGAAGAGGAGTGATGTACGTGGACGCAGCCACGAACGAGAACGACAGACAGAAGGCAGTTGCGGCGGTGATCAACTCCAGACACAAGGAGGTCGCAAGCGCATCAATCAGAGACCGCTCTGTAACGGAAGCGGAAGAAGTCGCCATGGCTCTAACAGTGGGGGAAAGGTTTCAGAAAAGACGGTCGCTAACGATTCTAACCGACTCTCAAACGGATTGCCGGAATTTTAGAGACGGCAGGGTGCACAAGGCCGCCATGTGCATACTACTTGAGACGACTTGTGATGAAATAAAGAAACACTGATGGAGCAATCAGACCTATACTGTTATATGGGTGCCGAGACACGCAGGAATGGCGAGGAAACAAGAGGCGGATCGGGTAGCTCGAGGATACGTACGGTTCCAAGCTCCCGGGATATCCGACCTTGATGAACCTATACCAGTGCTTTGTGAGTAGTCAGCAATACTTGCATGTTATAGGGGGCGAGACGTTGATACGCGCCGCCACATAAGCAGGTATATGGAGGAGAAGACTCCATACAGAAAACTTTAATAATCCCACGGCATGTCCGGACTTATGCCCTTGGTGTGGCGGAAGACTCACAATGTATCATACAACTTGGGCGTGCCAACAGATTTACTTGGTACAAGTCATACAAGACCCTAGTGCAGAGCAATGGGATACAATGCTGGCCAACGACCACTACGAAGACCAACGAGGCCTGATACAGCATGCTCTATGTGCAGCGGAAGCAAGTGGAGCTCTGGAATAGGGATACCAACCAGCTCTGAAGGCTCTACAAAAAGGAGCAACTGGGAAGAATAACCTGAACAATAAAGTTAATCAATTGGAATATTTTGAAGCATAGTTTCACTGCTAGAGATTTCGGGCTCTCTTCGGCTTGCGCTACACATAACCTTACAGGCTCAAACAAGGTCAAACCTTCAGTTTATAAGTTTGCAAAACCACCCGATGATCAATTGTCAGATCAATGATCAAGCCATTGCGTAGGCCAAGGGTGAAGGTCAAAGTGAAAGGTTGTCACTTGAGCGTCAACCAAAATCTCGTGACGTGGTCGCTTCTGGGCTCGCTGAGGAGCCGAAACATGGAGTTTTACGTGATAGGGCCGGATGTCAGGCCATGCTACACCGAGTACATGACGGAGGGAAAGCTGGAACACTTAGGAATAAGTAGACATGCGTTGATCATGTGCTAGGCCGTGACGCCATGGCCTCCTAAACCGAGTACATAAGGGAAGTAGCGCTTGCGCGCCTGGCATGAAATCCACATGTGTTCGCATGCTAGGCCGTGATATCAAGGCCTGAGCGGCGGCATGCCAACACCCAAAGTCCACATGTGGTGTTCCCGTGCTAGGCTGTGAAGGCACGCGTTCAGGCGAGCATAAATAGCAGCTGCGGAGATGTGTAGCAGTCAGCCATGGAGTCTGTTGCTGAACAAGTGTGTCGTCGCACGAGATACAGCCAGCGTTTTTGTCTCGTCTCATGATCTGGACAGCATTGCGATTGCCAGGAAAGTGTTTGCGCTGCTTCTACATCTGATGGTTTAGCCTGGCAATCATCAAACAAACGCTGAACGTACATCATAAGATTTTTCCGGGCTAAATTGAAGGTACCGCACCTCCCAGTGAACAACTGGAATTTGATCTATCATCGAAAAGACTTGCAGTTTGCTTGGTGACAAATTAATGCTATCAGGTGGACCTGTCTCTCTTCAACAGGCCACCGCTTCGGCCTGTTCTGACAGCTACATGATGGCCCAACGTGAATGGTTGCAGGAGCGGTCCCCAGTGTGGGTGTCCATCGTTTGTGGGACTTAGCTCCTTAGCTCCTGGGAAGAGGCTTGGTCTCGGTGATTCCATGTAAGCCCGGGGGATACTGTTTAGTGAGCTGTAACTCTTCTTGCACCGAAGCGGTGACATGGTAGAGCATCCGCCTCGCATTCGGTAGGTACCAGGTTCGATCCTTGGAGCCGGCCGGTACCCACCGGCTTTTAGTGGGTACAAGCTTACCCTCGGCGTTTTGGGGCTAAATTCCTGGAAGGGGTCATAGGTCCAAATAGTCTGCGTCAAAACGAAGACGCTTACCAAAACTTCGTAGAATCGGGCGTGAAGAGTTACTGAAGTCGGGGGCGCTACGGCGTCTGGCAGGGGTGTACGTATATAAGTGCACCACGGGTGTTGCGAACCCGCCTTCCCGAGCACGACCAACGCGGTGGCAGTAGTGTACAAGTCCGCCACGCGCGGTTGGAGGGCTGACAGGATTTTTTTGAAAGCTCGACGATGATCCAACGTAATAGGGCACAGGAGCAATCCCTGGCGTGGGTGTCCGTCGTTTGTGGGACGTAAGGCACGAATATATAGTCGAACGCAATGCGCGCGCGTGCGTGCGCTCTCACACGCTGCGTTACGCTGGCGAAAACACTCCGTCGATAGTTCCGCGAGCTCTAGCGCCCAACGTAACCGGCGGCGGCCAGCGCGCCCCGACGGGCCCGGCGTAGAGATTGCTCCTGTTCCATTCGAGCATCGGCGCCGCCGACAGCGTCGACCCACAATGCATCGCGCAGAGTAAGATGGCGGACGGCCGCATTAGCAACGTGGATTGAACTCGCTTCGGACAGCCTGGTGGAGAGGTTTATCGAAGCCACGGCGCAGCGGTTGACTTATTGCACCGGGAATTCCCGCCTGGGTGACGGCTGTGTGAACCTTAAACCACACGTGAGCGTCCGAGAGTGCGATGTAAACTGACAACCCCCACCTGCAGCGGGCCTCCGACGAGTCGGTGCAGCGGTGGCTGACAACGTGCCGTCCATCCGTGTTACCTTGTTTTGGTTGTTGTGTTTGTGTGGTTGTGGTTGTGTGTCTAGTGCGCAGCGAATATAGCGTCCATGCTTTGGTGCGCGAGATAGCGATCACGGGATGTCAGCAGCAGTGCGCGGTGCGTCGACAATGAGAGCGGGCGTGTGAAGAAATGTGCGAAGCTGTGAGCGGTGCGTCAGCACGGAGAATGGACGCTTGAAAATTGTGTGCGAAGTGCGTGTGCGAAATGAAGAAGTCTATTTGTAATCGAGGGGTTATTTGTTAATATACCCATTGTTCTTTTTCATATTTTATTTGTGTGGCTAGTCTTATCTTTCACATATCTTTTTTTTTATCGTTATATTGCTAACACTAGTGTGTACGACAGAAGCGACTCTACTTCAGAGTCCAGCAGCGCAAATAGAACGCGTGTCAACAGATAAGGCTGAACTGCGGTCTTGACAGGTGAGCTGTTCACTGCTGCTGTGTTCGGTTTCATTTGTATGCTAGCGGGCCGAAGCGATTTTCCCACTTGCTGCACGTACCGTTGTACGGTAACTTTTCATCTTTTTTTTTTGTATGCAATTTCTATCTCTGGTTGAAGAATGCTGTAAGTTGTGGAAGAAGCTCCGATATCACTTTACGCGCGAACGATTCAGGCTCCGAACGGGACGCAGACGGCCCGCGGGTCGGCGATCTTTCCGCGCATGCTCCGAAGAGAGCCGCTGACGGCGCGCAGCGCTGAGGTACATAGGGGATATATTTCGTCTGGCGTAGCAAAACCAGCGTAGCGTGACTGCCCGCGAGCGACGCTTGCGCGCGCGCGGAACAGGGAAGGGGTTCGGCCAGGGCGATTGCATGTAATCTCGGGCGATACTATTTGGCGAGCTGTACCTCTTCTTGGCCGAAGCGGTGGCCTTGTGGTAGAGCATCCGCCTCGCATTCGGGAGGTACCAGGTGTGATCCTCAGTGCCGCTGGGTACCCACCGGTTTTTCAATGGGTAGAAGCTTTCCCACGGCCTGGCGCTCAGCTCTTTGGGTTGGGGTGTAATGCTTGGGAAAGAGGTCATATATTCCAAATAGGTGCGCCGATGGTACAGTGATCCATACCGCCACTGGACAACAAATAAGTTCGCCTCGAGTGGCAAAAGCCCCAGTTGTGGCCCTTTTTTGAAATAACATTTTGAAGCGAAAAGCTTCACTAGACTATAGTCAACTCCGAGTCTCGCGTGTGCTCCGTCGTTAGAAACACATATAAAGCCCCGCCTGAACCAAGCCGTATGAACGCGCCTTAGTGGCCTATAGGGGTAACGGGAATGCAAGGGTCCTGGCAGGCTGAGTCTGACATAACCGTCCCATGTGAAAAGAGAGACCCAAGTTGGCAGCTTCTGCCAAGGAACCACAGTCATGGACACGGACATGGCACACAGCGACAAGTGGTTAGACCTGGCGTAGTATTGCTTTCGCAATAAAAGCCACAGCTGCGCATGCGCAAACCGCGTGACGTCACAGGAGAGGCGCAGGTGGTCCAGCCGCCGCTGCAGCCACAACCGCCGCGGCGACTCCGCCGGTTGACCTTAGCCGGTGCCACGTGCTTTTCACGCGTTGGGTTTATATACGTCTCTACAGAAGTGTAACGGTGATGATGATGTGAAATCGGAATAAAGTTTAATCTTGTGTGATGTACGGCTGTAATCAATGTAATCAAGCCATGGAACATCTATAAGGTGCCACCGTGAACAACATGGTAAGCCAACGACGCCAAGGAACCACAAGCTAAGCCATGGCATCGCTGAAGCTTTTCACTTCGGATATTCAGGCTTAACCAAGCTAAGCCACCACATATTATTTTGGTCCATGGCCCATTTATTGAAGCATTTCACCCGAGAAGAGCCGAGTACCAGGCCGAGGGAAATCTTGTACCAATTGGAAACCGGTGGGTACCGGACGGCACCGGTGACCAAACCTTAAAGAGGACAAAACATTTATTGACGCAAGAGTATTCGGTGTCCATTGGCCCCACATGGCCCCACAGCACTTAAAAGTTCATGTTTAATCTGTCCATGACGTCGGCAGCCAGGCGTACTGCGATCTTTTGCTTTTCCGGGTCTTTGGAGTGTAGTGTGGTCTCCCAGTCTTCCCAAATCCAGAGTGGCACCGATTCGCTGGTGGGAGGAGACGCCGGGCAGGTTAGTAGGATATAGGTCAGTGTCGCTTTAGGGGCTTGGCAGTGGGGGCAGGTTGGCGGTATTGATTGATAGTGAGATAATAGGGAGGGAGTAGGGAGGGTCCTTGTTTGCAATCGTCGTTACAGATGCTGTTTACTGGTGGTAGGGGAGAGGAATCAGAGCCGTTCGTGTCGCTTGCGGAAGCATAGCGTCTAGCTGCCGAGTTTCGCCTGCGGTAAGTCTAAGATAAGGGGTCGTGTAGAGGATATGACTAAATGTGTAAGCATGGATTCTGCGGAGAGTATCAGCTTCTGGGAGCCCATGCGCCTTCTCCGTGACTCGTCTTATTAGTTGCGCGATTGCGGAGAGAGTTTGTATCAGCCTTTTTAGTGTCTGTGTTTTCGTCGTTCTGCAGATACACACCAAGTATACGCAGCGTGTTCACACAAAGGACGCGTATACCCTGGATGTGTATCTCAGTGTTCGTGCGGTAGATCCCACCTTTCGGGGGCAGGATTAGGAGCTCCGATTTCTCTGGAGAACATTCGAGACCGACGGAATGTGTGATAGTATCTATGGTCTCCACTGCAATTTGTAGGATGATTGCGATTCGTCCGTCGGTCCCATTCTGCAGACTGTAATGTCTTCAACATATAGCTTGTGCAGAAGGTGGGGGATAGCTTCTAATCTATGGGCAAGGGGAATAAGTGTTATAATAAATAAGAAGGCAGATAGGACTGAGCCTTGTGGTGTTCCGACACTGTCCAGCGTGCAGGGCTGATGTGGATGTTGTCGACGTGCAGCGTGGCTATTCGTTTTTTTTGGAAAGCCTTTACGTATCCGTGTGCCTTGGTACTTGCGTTGAGTTCCGTCAGTGCTTGTAGAATGGCCGTGTGGTTAACGTTATCGAAAGCTTTTTGTAGATCAATGGCCAGAATTACCTTCGTGTGTGCTGGTGCGCTCGGGTCGAGTACGTCAGTAGTTATTTGTAGTAAGGCATCCTGGGAGTCGAGAGCCGAGGTCGAAAGCATTGCATACTATTTGGGTACTGTGAAGTTTCGCCCATGTATGCTGTAAAACGGGCTAACACGACATGTTCAAAGTTTACCGATGCAAGAGGTGAGCGATATGGGGCGCATGTTCGTAGGGTGATTGGCTTGCTGGGTTTCGGTATAACGATTATCTTCCCATGCTTCTATGCGTTTGGGAGTGTACCGTCTTCCCTGTGATGGTTGAATAGGTCTGTGAGTGTATGAAGGGATCTGTCGTCGAGACTGTGGAGTATGGCGTTTGTGACTCGGTCTTCCCCTGGTGTGGTGTTTCGAAGTTTCTGTAGAGCTGTTTGTACTTCAGCGGACGTTATCTTCGCGTCTAGCTGGGTAGTAGTCTTGCCCGCATAGGGTGCTAGCTGTCGCGACTGTCCTGGGGTGGTGTATATATTTTGAGTTGCGTCAACAGTGACTGCGTGTCACCTTTGCTACCTCCAGAATGCGAGGTGGATGCGCTTTCACAAGGCCTTCGCTTTGGTGCAAAAAGGCCACATAATGGGCTTTTGCCGCGCTAGGCAGGCTTATTGTTTTCCGATGGGTGAACGGATCACTGCCCCATCAGCGCAAAAAATTGGGACCTATGAACCCTTTCGCAAGCATTTAATCTTAAAGAGCCGAGCACCAGACCGGAATAAGCTTGTACCCATTGGAAACCGGTGGGTACCCGGTGGCACCAGGGATCCCGAGTGCGAGGCGGATTCTCTACTACAAGGCCACCGCTTCGGTTAAAAAGAACACAGAGAAGAGAAGCAAAAACGACGAGGCTGGTTCCAGCCTTGTCTGTTTTGGTTCGCTTTTCTTGTCGCACCTTTTGGCTGGTTTAAAATGAACCATTATCATTGTGGTGGCTGTGTTCGAGAATTCGGCGGCATCCCTTCTTTCTTATCTTTGCTCGTACTCTGTTATTTCTTTTCGTCAGCCGCAGCTGAGGTGGCCGCAATGTTCCAGGAAGTCACAGCCTGAGCAACAGGGTGTACTTCAGTCGACAGCCGTTGCGTCAACAACCACCTCTGTCGTCGTTGCAGTGGTGGGTCTAGTGGCCATAGGCATCTAGTAGAATACTGCTCACAGATGCATAGTAGTCTAATAGAGTGGCCTGCAAAGCTGATTTGGTCTGTGTACTATGGGTTGAAGCGCCGCTCGTGGCAGTGATCTTTTCATGTAACGATTCATATATCATATATTGGTTATGAGCCCATCATTCGGAACGTGACGTCACGACGTGATGATGGTTCAGTGTCGTCAGTCTCTCAAGGCCCCACGTGTTTGCCGGAAACTGCCTTTTGCTCCTTAAGACATGGAGCTCAAGCAGCCATGTTACAGTACAATCAACTTTCGTTTTTTTCTATCTCATCTCTTTCTACCAATGCCCTTCAATATCTGCTATCTGCACGCTAATTGACAATGCCGACTGGAAACCAGTGCACTGTGTATTTTTGATACCCTCATTGCCCCTAGTTCATTACTGAGGGGAGTTGTACAAACTATAGAATCACAATCATAAAAGAGGTATACATCCATACACATGTCTACAAAAATGTTTCACAGTGATTGCGAAAAAAAGAACTGGTTGCAAGAAAATATGTTTCGAAAAGTGAAATATAGACAAAACGAATAAATTTACAAAAAACAGTAAAATGTAGCAAGTAAACACAAACATTGAATCATTCGTAGATACATTAAGCAAAGAACTGGGTACGATGGCAAAGTGTTATAAAATAAACAAATACCCACAAAAAGAAACAGCGAAATGCACAATATTCAATACGAAGTCAAACAAATGATGCTACGGTAGACCGTAATGTAATGATAATTTTGTCCTAAACTGATCTGTATCATTTGCTGCTACGATATCTAGTGGTAGGTAATTCCACTCCAACGATGTTTTTGGAATGAAAGAGTTTATGCAGGATGTTGTACGGCAACGAGAAACGCCAACTTTCAGTGAGTGATCGATGCGGGATGATACATATGTTAGCGCAGTGATCAGTGTGTCTTTAAGAGGGGAATCATGTAAGTTTAAAAAATCAGACACAGACGTGACACTTTTTGCGCAGAGCAAGGGGTTTAATAATAAGCTATTTTTGATCTCAGTGACTCTGGAAGAACGATCATAGTTACGTGTCATAAAACGCGCTGCTCTATTTTGTGCACCTTCTGAGGTGTCAATAAGCGTATTAGTGAAATGAACCCATACAGAGTTAGCGTATTCTAGTTTTGAGCGGACAAGTGTCTGGCACAGAAGAAGCTTGACAGGGGCTGGTGCTAAGTAAACTTTCGTTTTAGGTATCCAAGCATGCGTTTAGCAGAAGCTATACTAGAGTTGACGTGTAGTTTCCAAGTTAGATCCGATATTAGAATGAAGCGGAGATATTTATAAGATTGCACGGGTGTTAGCAAGGAGGTAGAAATAGTGTGGTCAACGGGATTTGAATTTTCGCGACTGGAAAAGCGTGTTACTCTGCATTTAGTCGTGTTAAGCATCATTTGCTATTGTGAGCACCAGTTAGAGATAGTGTTTAGGCTGGAGTAATGCAAAGTCATTAATATTTTTGACTTCTCGGTAAACAACACAATCGTCCGCAAAGCGTCCTACTGCGTTGTCAGTAGGGCTTCTCCCACGCCGTCACCCATCATGATCTTCTTTCTTCTCCCCTTCCCCAGTGCAGAGCAGCAGGCCAGATTTGAATTATTCTTCCAACTTCTCTGCTTTTCCTTTCAATAAATCCATCTATCTATGTTACGTTGTTAGGCAGGTCGTTAATCTATACAAGGAATAATAAAGGACCGATGGCAGAGCCTCGCGGTGCGCCGGAGGTCACAGGAATCGATGGCGACAGAATGCCGTTAGATTGTACATATTGCAATCGGGTTGACAAAACGTTGTCGATCCATTTAGTACATTATGATTAATATTAAGTTTACTAACTGTTGTGGTGGTAACTAGCGCCGTCAAGGTGTTGTGTCGGTAACCAGCGGCACGGAGTGGTCATCCAGGTGGCGTGCAGAAGGCAGACTGGACATGGCGGAAGTAAAATCACGCCTCCATTGAGCGGCCGTGGTAGAATGGTCGCGAAGGCTGGGCCAAAAAGCGGTTCAGCGGTACCGCAGCATAGCCACAGGTCGGGGGGCCAACCACTCAGATTAAGAAATTATACTACTACAAATGATAAAGTATCAATCAACATAAAAAGAATAGACATTTTGATAAATTCGTTTGTGAATGAGGTACGGTATTTTATTAAGACATTCGTAATTTTTTAAAAATCTTGCAACACTCTTATCGCCCCACCCCCTTGATGTTGCATCGGTCAGGAGGCGCTGCCAGAGGTAACCAAGGCAACGGAGATAATGAAGCTGACGAAGCACGAAACGGTTTCTTATCGCTGTTTGCTGCTCGTCTGCTGTGGTGCGGGCCTTGGTGCGCCCGGGAAAGCGTAATTTAGTTCGCAAGTCTGAAAATGTCCCCTTTGCGAAGATTTCGACGTCCTTGCTGTTCGCTGCTCTGTCGCCGTTTGGTAAGATTTAATATCCCCCTGCAGCCGTGTTTTTTCGGTTTCGTCCCCTTCGTCGTGCGGGCAGTGCGAAGTCTTTTTGCAGCATTGTATTGCGCTTAGCCTTTTATCGCAAGATGACTCCGCACAAAGTGAGGAAGTGATGCTCTGTGGCACGTTGCGACAGCGTGGACTCAACCGTCGGTGTCTTACCGCTTCCCGGCTGACTCACCGGTGAGCAGATCTGGAGGTTGCACCCAGACTCAATGTATGCTCTAATGCTCATATGTTAAGCACTTTTGCTGATGCTAAAGCTGTCTGGACTGGTGAAACCTTGAAATTGCCTTGAAAACTGGTGTATAGTTTCGGCCGAAGAATTTGAATGTGAAGAATAATCCCAGTGCTCTATGCTCCACGTATTTTTTGATGCACCTACTTTCATGACATTTTTATTTCAATTGCAGCTGTCATAACCTTGTTTTATGTACAGGGGGGGGGGGGGGGGCAAAAAAACCCAGGCCGCTCCGAACTGCCGCGGAGCAACTGTTCTCCGCTATCGCGGCGCTGTTATCGCACGCATGCCTCGCCGCGCTCGGGTTGCCAGGGTATGCTGTGAAAGGGGGTGAGGCCTCCCTCTTTTTCGTTCTCCTCGATAACGAAGATGGTAAAAAGATAGTGCGGCGTGCGCCTTTATGTTTCGCTCTTCGCTCTTCGAGTACGGCTGTGATGCAGCGCTTCGCGGAGCAGGCGGCTGTTTGCCCAAAAGAAAGCTCAATGCTAGCGGCTATAAAATTTAGCGTCTGCTTCATCCTACTTTTCTGCTTACGATATCTTGCGTTTACTTTCACATAAGCTCTTTTGCGGCTCATTGAGCCAATACTTTGGCTTTTCATGGACTATAGGACTGGTATTGTTGTTTTATGTTCTTATTTTCTCGTTATTTACTACATTCAAATTGTACCGTAGGTCGCATAGTTGGATTGCATGTCCAACTGGTTTTAGTGCTCCGTTACTTCGAGGTTGCTGTCGCAAGTCTTGTATTATAGAATGAGTTTAGTGCTTCAGCGCACGTAAAGCAAATGAATTCGCTTGTGTCTGCGCAGTTAGGACGTGTCGCGGATGGTTCTGTGGGTATTTCTTGCATTGCTATCCGGTTTATATGTCTGGCCCTAGCACTCATCCGCCCGTACTGAAATGCCGAGAAGAAGAGTATTTTACTATTATGCCAGAAATAAAGCGCTAACGTCTATATTTAAAACAAGCCGTCATATAACTAATAAAATTTGTTCAGATTAACCGAGTTTCTCGTAAGCCGTTCCCTCGAAATCAGGTGCCGCGCTTTTCTTAGAGCCACTGATATAAAGCTTTAACTCCGGAGAGGTATAAAGATAGAATGTGGGACTGCCTACTTGAGCCACGATGTGTTTTCGGTTGGCGTTGCCCCAGGGTTGTCCCCATCTCGGCGTTCAAGCTTGTTGCATTCGGCTCAGCAATGGGAGTGACTCATATCGCACTTTGACAGCAATACGTGTCTCTACAGTACACGCGCTGCTGCCCAGTCAGAGAACTTTAGTAGCGAGAGCTACATTGGCCACCGTCTCGCCATTTCGCCGGGCACGTCCGATGAGCGAAGAAAAAAGAATAAGACGTCGTGGGAGGGGGTAGGTGGCAGCTGACATGGCCAAGCACTTGCTGGACGTAGAGCTTCCTGACATTGCGTTAGGCAAAGGTGCCAACTCGGGCCTCTCCTTTCATATGGGAGGATGATATTACAATCAGCCTGCCAAGACCCCTTCATTCACATTATCCCTAGGCTACGCAGGCAACTTAATACGGCTTGGTTAAAGTGGGGCTGTATACGTTGATTGGTAGCTTACGTTATCGCGCCATCGCGAAGGTTGGAGTGAAAAGAGAAAGAGGTGCCGTATTGGAGGGTTTCGGACCACCGCGCGATAGAGGCTTTCGCCTCATCGCGCTTTAGTGGCAAAAAGTTCCCTCTGCAAAAAATAATGCGGTAACAATAGAGTAAACTACTATGTGCAAAAGCTATGTCTTTACTTTCAAGCGGAACCTAAGTTTAGCCAAGCAGATAGCTCTTGCGCAACTGCAGGTTTAACCACAAGCTAAACCACAGCTAGTTTTTCACTTCGGCCTCGTTACTTTTGTGGTGAGGAGCAAAAATACATATGACGCCAAAATTATACCTAAAAATTTGAGAATTTCTTTATGACTGTATTTTCTCTTCCACCGCATGCTATGACTCTTCAGCGAGGAGTTCGTTGCTCACCGTTTTTTTTTGTAAGGCATACCTGTGTAAATTTTCAGTTAGCCTTCATCACGGCACGAAGCAACAATGTTATGTGGCCTCTTACTAGGTGTAGCTTTTACTCTGGAATACGCATTGCGATTCGGAATGTCAGCCAGCCCTGTTAGCAAAACATGTGGCGGTAATGAGACGCTACAATATATAATATGTGACTACCCTGCATATAACGGCAATGACATACGCTGCGCTCTGCCCTCGATCGCCTCACCCATATTCCGCTTACGAAAAATAATATACACTGACCGCGGCCCTTGCAGAAGGCCTACAGTCCTCTGCATTCGTGATGGACTTCTGTGATATACAGTCACATCTCTCCTCTTTCCTCTTCAACATTTACAACGTTAACACCCTTCCATTGCAGGGTACCCAACCGTACCACCTTTACAATTAACCTCTATGCTTTCGCGTGATTCCGCCCTCTTGGTATCTCCTAAAGTTTGGCGTTGCATCTAAAGCTGAGTGATAGTATTGCTCATGAAATTAGTGTAACCATACTCGACTCGGAGCCATCGCCCTGCAACCTGTTGAGTGTCAATTCATTTGCTGTATTTTAATCTAATGACACTTTTATTCGCGTATTGTCTTCCACAACGCAGAAACTACTGCGTGCCAAGCCTGACCCGCAAGAAATTGACAGTTTTCAGGGGGAAATTTTCTAGATAATAATTATACATAAAATGTCCACAAATACTTCCTTGCACAGAGCACAGCAAAGACGCTAACAAAATTTGCTGGTCTAGAATATTCCGCATGCCTGTTAACAAATTCGTTTTGTGAAATATAAAGCTTTTATTCATATACCTTTGAGGGCAAAAGAAAATGAATATAAACAACACTACTTGCAGCTCAAAATGCTTGCTAGGCAGGAAATGAACAACTAAAACACCATGGCTGTGGTCCACACCGAAAAAAAAAACGAAAGACACGCCCACATCTGAAGCGTCCAGCTCGACCTTTTCCAATCTGCATGGAAAGTGCGGTCAGTGACGAGTGAACCCGCCGTTTGCAGCCTCAATGTCTCTTAGCCGGTCTGGAAGAGAAGCATACAGGTTGCTGATCAAAGCTGGATCGGCCTTTAGCCTGTCCCACTCCTCTTGAAGAGCAAGCCATAATGAATCTTTGCTCTGAATGTGAAGGGCTCTTCGTGACAGGTTACGCTTCATCGAACCCCACACATTTTCAATAATGTTTATGTCCGCCCCTTTAGGCGGCCATTCCAGCACGTTGATCTCGAGTCGGTCAAGCGTTTTGCGGACACACCTGCAAAAGGAGTGGCACTTAATAAGCAGTTGTATACAAAAGAGAGAGAAAGAATTCTACTGCAAAGTATGCTTTGAGCGGGTCATGCTGCAGATAAAAGAAAAGAGCATAAATTTACAGCTATAATAATGCTTTGTTGAAAACCTAACCGATAGGTCATATATATTGCTCACATTTATTTTAGCTGTATGCGCGCTAGCCATATCGAAACCCCGGACAAGCTTTCAGAACTGCAATACAGGAGGGTGATGGACAATCGTAACACATTTGACTCGTAGTGTGAGAAAAGTGACATGGTCAAGCTTCTTTGTAAAATTCGAGAAAGCGTTCTGTAAAGAACTGTTAGAACAGTACAAATTCTGGAAGAAACATTATTTGCCCTATTCTCAACATGTCCAGAGAATGTCGTCTCTCACGTAGTGTCACTGGCTGCCACAGAGATCGTAACAGTTTTCTTATGGATGACCTGCAACCAACTACCTACCTCAAGAACCAAGAAAATAAATTGCGCTTTGTGCAGAAGTCTCCTTTTTACCTAGGGAGAGCTTTGTGGGGCAATTTTCTTACCCTTTATCCGTTTAGCCGTTATACTCACTTGGCCATGTGTATGGGGCTTCTGTCGTGCTGAAACACGAACAGGCCGTCAGGGAATGGTCCATCCAGCAAAAAACGTAGCAGAACCTCTTGGAGGATGTCCACGTAGGCATCAGCCGTCAGTGTTCCTTCGATTCTATGAAGAGGGCCAAGGCCCTGACTGGTTACCACGCCCCATACACTGACAGCGCAGCGTCCACTGGCCACGACGTGCTGAATGTATTGTTGTTCATACCTGCATAAAACCGTTAGTTTTTGAACGAGTAGTTAAGCAGCATTCGACAGCTGTTTTTAAGGATGCGAAACATTTCCTTGAAGCTGCACGAAACAAGCTGTGCGTGAAATTCAACAAAGCTCGACCTATTCTGACAAAAAAAGCTATTCATTCTATATTGTTTCAAAGACCGATTGGGTATCATAATTTTGAAAACGCAAATGAGTTGTAGAATTCGCAAGGAGCAGACCATGACGATTTTGCATAATGGCGTCAACAACAGATTCCTTGTTTTCAAGCTCGGGATAATACAGCTCGTGTTATAGATAACACTTTCGAAAATTCCTAAAGACAAGAAACTTCAAATAAAATAAAATCGTTTACGCAGGAGCCTCAACCACTATGGACGGCACATAGCAGTTCGATAAATACATATACTGTACTTAATTGTGTTTAGTTCGCATATTCTGGCGACTAGCGTGAATGGAAAGGCTGAAGCCATGACAAACGCACTGTTGTATCAGTTGTTTTCAGGTCGAATTTGCTTGTGCTCGGGTTACATCTTTTGGTTTTGCTAAGCACCGGCCATTTGCCCTTGAATCTCAACTAGCGTCAACCGAGTATAAACTACAGTCTAACTTTCTACTAAGCTAGGCTATGTTAAATTACCATGCATGACCACTAGTCGCATGCTCCTATACGACTTCACTCTTGACCTTCGACTTCTCATTGTCAAACTAGGTTCTACAGAGTTAAACCCTGGTTAATCTTTTAAATTTGTATTCCTTGAGTGCATGAGGAGCACAGACCCGGAGCGCAGAACGGTAGGTGCAAGAACAAGTGCTTTTTCTCATTGTGGGCTGTAGTGACTGTGCCGCTGACATTAAACTGCCAGCTGTATTCTGCCGTGCTATGGAGATCCTTTAAACCTTCCGCTCTCAAACGAACCACCTCGCATATGCAATACATTTACCTTTATAGTCCCACATAAAAATATAGACGAATGATACATGATAAAGTAAAATAGTGCACGCAGCTCGAATCATGCACCGCCTATCTAAGCATAGGTAACCATTGGACGGCCCGTTCGATCCATGCCTCTCACATTTATCATGAAATAAGGTTTAACTGGAGAAGTGTCAGCACTCCTCATTTTAGAAATCTTCAAAAGATAATTTTTTCGAAGGTCAAAACGTAATTGCGAAAATGCTTTCTGGGCAGAGATTTAAAAGCCCTAATTACACTAAATGCGGACAGGTATTAAATAAAACTTATCAGTTTAGTCATATCACTTTTCTTTCATTCAAATAGAAAGGAACTTCCGCCGTGTTTGGGAACTTTTTCTGAACACAGTTTCTTTTCTCTTCACAGTTCATGCCTTCGAAATTTTTTAAATGTCACCTGAAGCACCCTGTTGTCAAGTGGAATCTGCTGCGAAGAGTTGATTCGGTACTCTCACCTTGTGCCGACGACTCTCCAGACGCGCTGCTGCTGGTCCCATCTCGTCACAAAAGTGGATTCATCAGTAAATACGACTATCTTCCACTCTCCTTCACCCCAGGACATATGATTTTGCACAAAGTGAAGGCGCTCTTGCCTCTCCCGTTGGCTTAGTAGGGGCCTCTGACAAGCAATGTGGCTGTGAAGCCCTGCTGCGTGCAATCTGCGGCGAATGGTTGGTACTGACGAACGCAGGCCTAGCTCCTGCCGAATTTCTTCGATCGTCAGCGTAGGTTCAATGCTTGCAGCGGCGACAATCCACAGGTCTTCACCGGGCCTCGTGGCGCGAGGCCGTCCTTCCCTTGGGGCATCTTCAACGCGCTGTTCATCCCTGTAAGCGCGCACAATACGGTCCACAGAGTACCTGGAGCGCTCTACTAATCTAACAATTTCTCTACGACTCCTGCCAGCTATAGCAAGTGCAATTATGCACATACGTGCGTCCCTGTCGATGCGTGGCATGGCGTCTACTTTGCGCGACGACTAACTTGTAACTCGGCAATCAGCAAAACCCGTCAAGAATTCTCGTCCTGAGTGCTTGAGTGGGCAGCTATGATTTTGCAGTTTTGTTGCGTTTCCTTTGCGTAGCACAACTTTCCTCTTTCGAACCATTGAAACGATGCCATGACTCACTGATACACACGTTCGCCGTGATGGTTCATTCCAGTTTAAGAAGTGTATATGTCAATGTCATTCATTGCAATTGCTTCGCCAGTCAAAACTGGCTGACTAAGTAAGCAGACGGGCCGACGGCAGGGTAGCATAGGATACCAAATATAGAAAGCTGTTCATAACTAAAAGCACGATTGGAAAAGACGAAACACGTCGAAATGTCGGTTTAGCTACGAAAACCATTGGTGCCAAAGGCTTCCTAGACCGATGTGACCACTGCAATGCTCTGACAGCTCCAAAATAAATGATTTTGTAGATGATTCCAGTGAAGAAGGGCGAATCAAAATGCGCCATAAAGTTCTCCCTGGATAAAAATAGAATTTTGCCCAAAGGCACTCCTTTTTGTTTTTTTTTTACTCCTTGTGGTATGCGGCTGGCTGCAACTTTTGCCTATGAGAAGTCTGTTGCATGCTCATAGGCGGAAAGTGACGCTACGATGATAGCAGATATTTTCAGACATGCCTATAAAAGGGCAAAAATATTTCTTATAAAGTTTCCACTGATTTAGGTATTGAAAAAATACCTTCTCGAATCTTGGACAGAAAGGGTTAAGTATACTGGCTCTGAAAGCTTATACGGGGTTTCGATATGTCAAGCGCATACGCCATTCTACAAGCAAAGAAATGTATAGAGGATACATGTCACCTAGGACATTTATGTTACTAAAATGTATTATTTCTGCAAAATTATGCAGTTTTGTTTTTTGTGCAGCACGTCATGTTGAAACTAAACTTTTCTGTAGAATTCTTTTGCTTGTGTTGTATACAAACCTCTTATTAAGCGAAACTCCTTTGCAAGTGTGTCCGGACCAAATCCAAATCAAATTCAAATAACATGGTGTAACGTCTGCCTATATAGAGATCCGGACATAAACGTGAAGCGCAACTGGACGCGACGTGCCCTTCACATTACGGATTATGGACAGTTCTTCAAGAAAAGTGACAACTGTTACAATCCAGTCCAGGTTTGGTACACAGCAATGCATGCGTCTCTGCCATACATCCAGGCCGCAAGCAGGGGTTTCAACTCACCGCTGACCACATTTCTGTAACAGATCGCAGGAGGGCAAAATGACCGCTTTAGTCGCGCGCCTTTGCTTCCTTGCAGACGGTGCAGATGGTGCTGATAACAGAATCATTTTTATCGGCCTGGATGGCATAAGATAAGATCTTCAAAAGCTGTGAGGTGTTAGAGTATCTCATAAAACAAGCTAGTCAACAGTCATGTGGCACATCCTGGTTACGGAAATGTTTCCATCTGCGTTCATGGTTGTGGCCACGTTACTTTAGAAATACTATTTACGACATTTTCTGTTCTGTACTCTGGTACTCTGAAAATGGAAGATGAGAAGCAAGTTGCAGTTGCAAGTCCTCCTACATCGCCTACTTCTCAGTATGAAGGTAAGCGGAAAGTTGATAGCGATAAATTCAGAGTTCAAACCACTACGCAAGAAAAGTGCACAGATAGTTTCAACCAACCTAAAATCCACCATTTTATCAGTAAGCAGCAAGCTACCCATTTTAGGAATCGGGAGGTGAACTCAAATCGACATGAGGCCGTAATGATGATGGACTTCGCAGAAAATTAAAGCTTCATAATTCAAAACGCATCCTATTCTTACCATTGGGTAAACACGCAGGCCACCATACACTCATAATTGTTTATTACTCCAGGAATCAAAGCAAGACTGCAGAAGGTTCTGTGAGGTCTTTCGCCTTTATTTGCGGCTGTTTGGAACATGATGCAGTTACAGTATATGCTTTTCAGAGCGCAGTGCTCAAAATCGTGAAACAAGGTCAGCGAGTAAAAAATGCGCTATTTTTGTGATGGAGGTGCATCATAGTGCAAGAACAAAAATAACTTTCTGAATCTGTGCTACCACGAAGGAGTTTGCAAGGTTTTGGAGAATGGAATTTATTTGCCACTGCACACGGAAAATGTGCATGCGATGGTGTCGGCGGCATACTGAAAAGTCTCACACCAAGAGCAAGCTATACCAGAGGCCGCATCAGGATCGAATTCAAGCCCTAGAGGATCTATTTACCTGGGCAAAAAATAATGTCCTGTTAAAGTGCGGTGTGTCCCTCCAATTGCTAGAATGTAGGCACAAGCCCACATTCTATCTTTATACCAATCCGAAGTTAACGATGTATAACGGTGCTTCTAAGAGAAACGCGGCACCTGATTTCGAGGGAAGGGCATACGAGCATTTCGTTTAAACTCAACAAATTTTACTGGTCATATGACGGCTTGTCCTAAAACCTAGACGTTAGCGCTTGTTTTCTGGCATAATAGTAGAATACTCCTATTCTCGGTATCTTCAGTATGGGCGGATGAGTGCTAGGTCCCGAGATGTAAACATGAAAGCTGCAGAATATTAATAGCAAAGCGTGAAGTACCCACAGGACCATCCACGACACGTCCTAACTGCGCAGACACAAGCGAATTCATTTGCTTTACCTGCGCTGAAGCACTTAACTCATTCAATAATACAAGGCTTGCGACAACAACCTCGAAGTAAGGAGCACTAAAAAACCAGTTGGACATGCAATCTAACTATGCGTCCTCCGGTGCGATTTTAATGTAGTAAATTCCGAGAACATAAAGCAACAGTACCAGTCCTATATCCCATGGAAAGCCAAAGTACTGGCTCAGAGAGCCGCAAAAGAGCTTATGTGAAAGTAAACGCAATATATCGTAAGCAGAAAAGTAGGATGAAGCAGACGCTAAATTTTATAGCCGCTAGCATTGCGCTTTCTTTTGGGCAAACAGCCGCCTGCTCCGCGAAGCGCTGCATCACAGCCGTGCTCGAAGAGCGAAACGTAAAGGCGCACGCCGCACTATCTATTTGTCATCTTCGTTATCGAGGAGAGCGAAAAAGAGAGAGGCCTCACCCCCTCTCACAGTATACCCTGGCAACCCGAGCGCGGCGAGGCATGCGTGCGATAACAGCGCCGCGATAACGGCGAGCAGCTGCTCCGCGACAGTTCGGAGCGGCCTGGGATTTTCTGACCCCCCCTGTACATGCATGTTTCTTATCTGGTGATGTTTTGCACTTCAAGCCTTTTCCATCGGCTGTGATCACTGATATGATTAGTCCGCTTAAATAGCGTTACTGTTTGTGCTGTCTGCGACATGCATTTTTATTGCTGTGATTTGTTGCTGTATTTTATTGGTTGATACAATAAACCATGAATACGAAAACCATAATTGTTCTTTTGGTACACACTGTTGCGAACTGGGCACGACTGCCCTGTTGCACCAGTGTTTCTGGACCGCACCTTACTGTGCTGAGGGACAAAGTAAATGATGTCCAAAGTACATGCATGACTTGCAGCAGTATTTGAATTATGAATTTGCATGCGTGGTCTCTATTTGGAACTGTTGCTGCCTTTCTATGCCGCCACCTTTGCCAACCACTTTCATTGTGCTGGAGGAACTGCTTATAAACAAGGGCGTAAACAACAAAAACTCGAGTTCTTTTAGATGGCGAAGGTTGGTGCGCGCTGAAAGGCAACAACCTTCAAAAGATGCAGGCTCGTCAATGCAACGCGGGGTTTTTGTTTAAAAAAACTTGTTTATAATTCGCGCCAAGTAAACGTATGCGTGACGTCATTTGACGTCATGGCCCCCAATTTTCATTGGTCGCTGGAGCCCATGAGCCGCCATGCTTTGTACGTATGGACGTCTATGGAGCCTTCGCTACCGTAGTACATATACCTTGGACTGGATGGGGGCGTTGACTGGACTGGACGCGGTGTCTCATGCGGTGTCTGGTGTGATGTGTTCCGTGTGCTTGGTTTAGGGCTAGGGCTGGTTGGACAACCACTGTGCTGACCGCCATGTAGTTGAGGATAATAAAAGCCTATTAACACCTGTAACAACTGGCGACGAGCAGCAACCGGAGTAATGTCGACCGTGATGTCGAAGTTGGAGCCGTTTGCGGGCGAAGGACCGGAATTGGAGGAGTACGTTGAGATTCATCACCAACTGCGTCCCGGAGGACAAGCGTGCTGTGTTTCTCAGCTGATGCGGAGAGCCGACGTATTCACTGCTTCGTCGTTTACTGGCGCCCTGACGGCCAAGTGACGTTCCCCTCACCGAGAGTATCTAGTTGCTGACCAACCATTATGCGCCTAAACCGTCAGTGATCGTACAACGCTGTCATTTTTACGGCCGAGCTCATCGGGACGGAGGACCAGTCAAGGAGTTCGTTTCCAAACTGCGTAAGTTGGCGGATTTGTGTGATGTTTGAAGGGAACTGGAGAACAATTTGAGGGACCGGATCGTGCATGGTATTCGGGATGATGCAATGCGACGACGGCGGCTGGAAGAGCCGGAGCTAACACTGGACCACACGGTCAAAATCATCACTAGCATAGAAGCTGCCGTTTCAGGCCCCAAAATGATGGCCGGGAAGACTAAGGAGGTGAACGTTCACCGCGTGTCGAAAGGCGGCGAGGCGGAGAGGGATTGTCATCGCTGCGGCGGAAGGCACCACGAGCGTTCGTGCAGGTTCAGGCATTTACGGTGTTTTGCTTGTCAGAAGAAAGGTCACGTAGCAAAAAAAATGCACGGGTGGTCAGGAAGCTGGGACAAGTCAGCGAGGCGCGGAATAGAACAGGCTGCAAGAAGCAGATATCGGCCTCGCCGCGGGGTGATAGCCGCAGACCCGGTAGATACGCCATTAGAATACGAGAACGGAGAAACGGACGTCTGTAATCTGTGGTTACTGGAGAGTAGACCAGCGAACACCGCCGTCAGGCCGCAGCCAGACAGTGTGAACGTCCCCGAGCCGAGAGTTCCACCTATTTACGCCATGGTTAGCGCCAAAGGTCAGTCGATACACATGGAAGTCGACACAGGAGCAGTCTACTCGGTGATCGACGAGGCGGAATTCACGAGACGTTTTCCGAGGATGGCTATGGAGAAGTCTGATCTCAAGTTAAGAGGCTACTTTGGACACCAGTCAGCGGCTGCGGGGAAAGCGTCAGTGCTAGCAAAGTTTGGAGGAAAGGTTGCACAACTGCCATTGTTCATCATCAGAGGTGATTCACGGGCCCTATTAGGCAGAAACTGGGCAAAAGCTTTTAGCACGCTGCTTGAGAACCTGCTAACTGTTAACGCAGTCGACGATATACAGAACTGGATAGGTCGGCTCCCTAATGTGTTCGCTGAAGGTCTCGGACAGTTTTCAGGAGTGAAAGCCAAAATAAGAGTACCCGAGGATACACAGCCACGGTTCTTCAGGCCACGGCCAGTACCCTTTGCCCTGCAAGACATGGTGACCCAGGATCTGCAAAGGCTGCAGAGAGAAGATATCAAACCAGTGCGGACATCAGAATGGGCGGCACCGCTAGTGCCCGTTTTGAAGAAGGACGGGAAAGTTAGGCTGTGCGGAGACTTCAAGGTCACAGTGAACCGAGCAGCCGATATTGAGACATATCCAGTGCCACGGGTCGAGGAAATCTGGGCGCAGCTGGCAGGAGGCATGTTGTTTTCGAAGTTGGACCTCCAAGACGCATATCAGCAAGTGGAAATGGACGAGGATTCTAAGAAGTATGTGACTATTAATACCCAGCAGGGACTGTTTCAGTACAACCGACTGCCATTTGGAGTGGCATCAGCAGCGGCAATTTTCCAACGCGAAATGGAGAATTTGCTTCGCGGTTGCCGAAAGACTGTCGTGTACTTCGATGACATACTAGTTGCTGGGGTGTCAGCAGAAGACCACCGTAAGAATGTGGAGGAAGTGTTAAAACGACTGGGTGATGCAGGGTTAAAGCTGAAAGCCCAGAAATGTGTATTCGCCACAGCAAGCGTAGCGCACCTGGGATATGTCATCGCAAGGATGGTGTGCATCCAGCACCAGAGAAAGTTGAAGCCATTGTTCGTGAACCGGCACCGACTGGAACGCGTTTGTTGCAGAGCTTCCTGGGTCTGCTTAATTTTTACAGGAGGTTCCTACCTGGGTTAACAGTACGGCACCCCCTGCACCAATTGCTTAAGAACGGAGTCCCAAGCACCGGGGACCTGAACAGGAAGCAGCATTTGCACAAAGCAAGCAGTTGCTGGTATCAACAAGAGTGTTGGTTTATTACGACCCAAGGTTGCCCTTGTTGTTGTGTTGCGATGCGTCGCAGTATGGCATTGGCGTTGTACTAGCACATCGGCTGAAGTCCGGAGAGGAGAAGCCAATAGCCTTTGCTTCTTGGAGACTAACAGTTGCTGGGAAGAATTACAGTCAGTTTGATAAAGAGGCACTGACAGTTATTTTTGGCGTGTGAAAGTTTCATCAGTTTCTGTGGGGAAGGACATTTGAAATTATCACCCACCACAAGCCATTATTGGGACTGTTTGGTCATGAGAACCAAATTCCACTTCAAAGTTCACCGAGAGTCTTGCATTGGGCCCTGACGCTCACTGGATATATTTATCGGTTGTGCTTCAGACCAGGGGCGAGCTTGGAAAATTTTGATGCTTTGAGTCGCCTGCCACTCGCTAAGGCGCTACCAGAGGAGCCCAGGATCCAGGACATCTTCATATTGGAGGGTACATACCCACATGTCCTGCCAGCCTCGGCAGTGAAGGCAGCAACTGATCGTGACCCCGTGTTGGCCCCCCTGCGTAGTGTGTTGTGGTCGGGAGGGCACGTGCCACCCGGACAGAATTTTCGGCCATTTGCAAATCGAATGGAGGAGTTCTCAGTGATGGAAGGCTGTGTGCTACTTGGAAATCGGGTAGTAGTACCTGATTCGCTACGGGCAGCTGTGCTGGATCTGCTGCATGAGTGCCATCCGGGTGTTGAAAAAATGAAGTTTGTGGCCCGCAGTCACGTGTGGTGGCCAGGGATTGATGCGGACATCATTGTGATGCACAGTTTGTCAGGTGCATCGTAAGGCTCCCAAGGCAATGCAACTGGCACCATGGCCATTCCCGGAGCGGACGTGGCCCTGGTTGCACGTAGATTTTGGGGGACCCTTTCACGGCGTGTACTTCTTGGTACTTTTGGACGCATACTAGATGTGGGTAGAAGTGGTTCGAGTACCGTTACCATGGGCGGAGGCCACAATTGTATGCCTACGCATTATCTTTGCCAGGCATGGATTGCCTGATGTCGTGGTGAGCGACAATGGCAGAGCATTCGCAAGCTCACAATACAAGGCATTCTTGGCTAGGAATGGTATACGGCCTATCCTGATTCCACCATACCATCCTGCGTCAAATGGGGCCGCAGAGCGGGTTGTGCAAACCATAAAGGACAGGCTTAAGAAGGTGCAACGAGGGGATTTTGAATGCCGAGTGGCGAGGATTTTGCTGACATACTGAACGACACCTCATGCCCTCACCTGTCGTTCCCTTGCTGAGCTGCTCATGGGTCGGCGGTTGAAGACTGCAATAGCTCTGCTGAAGCCGGGCTTGCGCACCAGAGTGGGCCTGCAGCATTTACAGCAAAAAGTGCGTAGCGATACTGAAGCCAGGAGGGAGCCGGTGCCCGTGGCTGGGGATGGGTGCCCGATGGGTACCAGCAATCACCAAAGCATCGACCAGTTTGTCATCAGCCGAAGTAGTACTGGAGGATGGCAATGTTTGGCATCGACATGGAGACCACTTGGGGCGCCGGCTCGGAGGCCCAGAAAAGGGGTCAAACGTGAACCGCGGGGGCGAGGAAATCATGCAAGGGCCAAAAAGGACTGCGGTGCCAAGCACTCCAACACCAGTCTCCACATTGCAGTCGCTGGGGAGTGAGGCACAACAGCGTGTGCCGGGCGCAGTGGATCCAAACGCCATGAGTCCTGTTACCCCCTCACCTGCTAGTTATCCCGCTGCTTTACAAACACCAGTGCGTCGACAGGCATCCATAGTTCGCCGCCCCGTGCAGTGGTATACACCGTAGTTTCAACTAGGGGCAGAAGGAGTGTTGTGGTGGTAACTAGCGCCGCCGAGGTGAGTCAGTAACCAGCGGCACGGAGTGGACATCCAGGTGGTGTGGAGAAGGCAGACTGGGCGGGAGCGTTGACTGGATTGGACGCGGTGTCTCATGCGGTGTCTGGTTTGCTGTGTTCCGTGTGCCTAGATTAGGACTAGGGCTGGTTGGACAACCGCCATGCTGATCGCCATGTAGTTGAGGATAATAAAAGTGTAATAACACCTGTAGCACTTAATTTGTAAAGAAGTAAGTTGTGTGACACTGTGCCAAATGCTTTGCGGAAGTCTAAATAAATGCAGTCAGCCCTATTGCCATCATCAAGTACGGAGTTAGTATTGCGCGTAAGGTTTATAAACTTTTTTCGCAGGAGTATTTTCTTAAACCATGTTGTGCAAGTATTCTCTTAAGCCATGTTGTGCACAATTGAAAAAAGATCACTCAAGAAAATCCGCAAGGTGAGTCAAGATGACGTGCTTCATAATTTTGCCAGGTATACTGCTTAACGATATTGGTCGATAGTTGAGGGAAACTGGCTTTTCGCCTGATTTGTGGAGTGGAACCACAAATTTACATCAGCTGTTTGCCTGTGATGACGTAATCACAGTTACCTGGAGAAGTTAAAATGGTTATTTAATACACCGTACGTACGGCGCTTACTTCACGCTACGTTTGCATTTGAATATGCCCTTCACAGCTGTAAGCGCATGCAGTGAAAATGCCATAGGGGACATTCATGTCATAAGACAAGCTAACGTTTCGCCCTAATAATACCACCCAGTAATCAGCATAACGTAGCGTGCGGCTGCAGGCGAGAGATCCAAGCCCTCATGCGATTTCGGGTAGGCAATGTGTGTGATGTAATATCTCATGTCGAGATATTTGCATCTGCAGACGGAATATAGTATATTGAAGTGCGCATTCGCAGTGCGTTAAAAGAACTGCCTTGGGGGAATATATAGGCGCGAAGAATGCAAACAGTATTACTTGCGACGCATGAAACTTGTTCGTGACTATTCTATTATACAGTGGAATATAGCAAAAAGCATTTAGAGGCGCTGCATTATCAATTGCGCTTCGTTTATAAAAATTCTTAAGGTACTTAAGGCCTCTTAAGTGTGATAAGGTGAAAGACTTTGAGATTGAATCTACTTTACTGTTTTTTTGCCAGAACCTCGTCGATCACACAGTGCTCTTTGTGTACAGGATTCGAGGTGATCATCTCCACTCGGCGGCGATGGCGCGTACTAGTTGCGGCGCTTGGTCTTCAGAGCTGGTGGCAGATGGCGTGCCCCGCGGCCCTCCTGGAGACCGGCTTAAAGGCGTCGTCGTTGATCCCCTACGTTGCCATGGAGACGGCCGGAATTGTAGACAAGGAAAACTAAGATGTTTCTCATGTGCCCGGCGTGGCGTAATAATTATTTAAATCAGCAATAAAGAAAACAAAAAGACCCGGCGTGGCGTAGTTGGTTAAGACGCTTGTCTGGTGATCGGAGGGGTAGGAGGTCGGTTCCCGGTGTATGATGACTTTTTTCTAAACGTTGAACAGATTTCCGCCGATATCTAGGGAGATCCCGTTGAATCTCGCGGGCACATCTCGCGAACGCACAGATCCTGCGAACTCACAGGTCAGTGTTGATCTACGTGTTAGAAAGGCTGTTCAATAATCGAGGCGCAGACAAGAACGCTGCCGCGTTGTAGTCTTATAAGGGAATATCAAGTGTCCACGTTTTTTATCATATACTTTGCCAGTATTTCTTCGCTCAGCTTTGTTAGACAAACTACAGCGGATCTTTTGTGAGCGCATTGCTGAATCGTTAGAGCCAATTAGATATTTAGTGAACCGTTTTTACTCATTATTTATTTTATAGTCATCTGTTACGGTCGCTGGCCCTATCATAGCCGCATTCTGGCTCCTTCCATAGTGTTGAAAAGGGGAATTTTTCTCTGTACACATTGGTGAGTGCAAACCCTGGCAGCAAGCAGCTTATTTTTTCTTGCACAGACTTCAGCAAGGAGCGAGCCACAACTTTATATCTAGTGTTTCTTTAGAAGGTCCAAAATTTTCAGTGGCAACAGGGTTCAGATCTATTAGCCTGAGCTATATTGGGAGCTATACGACTAACATGAAATAAGTGGCAATTCGCTAATTAACTAAATGCGGTAATTACCTATTCCAATTTTTACTTTAGAAACATGTTGTATACGCAGAAGTAGAGGTCGTCCTCCATTTAATATAGCCGCCGAAATAAATTTTCTTTAAAATAATTATAGCGCGCTTTACAAAGCATACAAATGTAACCCTGGTAGGCAGTTTCACATGGTAACAAAGCGCCTATGACTCGATCGCTTCGTCTAGAGATTTATTCACTGCTGGCATTTTTTAAGAGTGAGACGGGCGCACGGTGGTTAGTTGTAAATTTCGTTTCGACTGCGACTTCGCTGATAACCGCCCCTTGATACCTAATGGGTGCAGTCATTGCTTTTGCAGACCGGCTTGAAGCGCGCATTGACCGAGAGATCCACGCCGGACGCGTCACTGACGCTGGGTTACTGTGCGAAGCAGCCTATCAGGGTCAGATTTGTGGGCCTTGTATTGCCCGCTATAATAGCTTTAGCTCTTACTAATTTAATTTCTAAGGTCCCTAGTTGTCTGATATGAACGTCACACGGAAGCGAACAAGTAATGAAATAGATATTACGTGATCATGCTAAAATGCACAGGAGCACTAAGCGCACAGCGCTTGGACTGCTAATCATGTCATCGGCTCGTTATACATGTGCCGGTATGCCGTCTACGAAACTGGAAGCAGCCCCAACCACCATTTCGATAAAATTTGGGAAACGCTGGTTTGACGCACAATATTCAAGTTGGCGTTAAATGATTCGACAACTTCTAAAGAATACAATTGCGAATTGAAAGAAAGTCTAAAGTATCCGTGAGAGTCGCACCGACGACCTTTTTGCCTCGAAACCGTGAATACAATAGATCTTTGGGCGGCCATTATGGCCGAGCTGTTTGTTACGTAGGGTTCCAGATGGTTCGAACAAATTGGCTCACTGAGGGGTAATATTGTGCACAGTATTAGCTGCACAGTCCGAGCGCGTGGCCGAGCGCATTCTCTCTTGTTGTACAGTGAAAACAATTATGTATGACCATGTATGACCATGATCTGCTTATGTGTTTGTTTGTTTGTTTTTCTCACTATTTCATTACATGCTGTACGTTTTTATATGTGCCAAATGTTTTTTTTTTGTAATCCCCACTCCCCTCTGTAATGTTTTACCTTGAGGGTACCAATAAAATAAAATAAATAAATATCGTTCTTCGCTGCAATGGGGAAATAAAGGGCCCTTTCTGCAGCCGCTCATTACCCCGCTTGCGTTTAATTCGGGCGTAGTTTATTCTTTGCTATCCCTATAGTTTCTATTGATTCTTTCTGTCTATTCAATTTGAACCACACTGAAAAACTACAAGCGCATATGAGCGTGTGACACAAAGTTTTTCAATTCCCATTACATGAAGAGATTTAGCAAAAAAGAAAAGCAAATGACTAGATATCATGGATTTTAGGAAATTGGATTCTATGAACTGGTATCACTACAAAGAAAATAAGGGCGAGGGTGACAGCAAGCAAGCGATGGTGATGCGCGCTAGCAGGAACAGCTACATGCGTCCTCTCCTAATAATTCGGAAACATGTCACAATCGCGCAACTGCGCAACCATCTAGTGTTCTCGGGCATGCACTCGTGTGGTGTAGCCGCGCGATAGTACACGTTTGTACGATGTAACACCAGATATACCGAATAAAGTTTGCGCATATAGCGAATGTTTCTGCAATTCGCAATATTAGTAACCAATCTACATGCAGATAGCGCTGCTTGTGTATTTGAAAGGATATTTCCCGTTTGACACATATTTCGAAGTGGTGTGAAATAACCTGGATTGTTCCAGAGGATAAAAGTACTGATTGCGGTGAAGCCTAAATTATGTGTGGGATTCGACCTTTCCGCCCCCAAACCGTGCATTCAGGGAAGCTTCAGATGGCCATTATGGCTGAACCGTTTGTCGCAATGAGTACCGGTTGGTGTCAAAATATTCGTCGTTTTGTGATGTAGACGTTTATGATGATTGTAACTGATATGATAAAAAAATATACCGGATATATCGAAGGCGGCTGTAATTCCCAGAAGTAGCGCGAAATTCATGAAGTAGTTGACGCTACTTGAAGCTCACGTTGCTAATGTACTTAATTCGAACACTGAGGCAGTGCTGGCGGAATTTTTAAAGAAAAAGGTTTTTCTTGGATATGCTATTTGAACGACAAGCCCAAAACCTGCAAGTAACAATATATCTCTTAAAATAAAATTTTAGAAAGCTGATTGATGTATTTAGTTAATTCGTGAAATAATTGAAGTGTTCTTCCTATTATCTGGAGGTTACCGTAATCTCCAATATAGTATCATCATCATAATCAACGCCTTATCCCAGTTTGGGGTAGGCGGCCTTGATCAGCTTCCTCCATCCTGGGTGATTCTGGTAAGCCAGTGCTGTGGCTGCTAGTCCGATGACGGCCAGGGCGCGTTTCACAGCATCCAGCCAGCGTATCTTCAGGCGGCAAATTGGCCGTTTGTTGTCTACCTTAAAGTTGAAGGTAGTTGCTGCCACGGTTCCATCGCTCGCGCTGTGGACGTGTCCGTACCAGTGCAGGCGACTTTTTCTATTTTATCAACGATCGGCGCAACACCTCATCGACATCGATTGTCCTCGTTGCGTCGCCGATCCATCAAGGTGGAGCAATCCATCCAGCGGAGCATTTTCTTCTCTGCAGTCTGCAGCTTGTTCTCGACGGCCACGGTGGATAGCCAGCATTACGTGGAGTAAACGCTACTGGACGAACTGTTTTGTAAATCTTCGATCATAGTAGTCGGGGAAGGCTACGATCACAGATCACAAAGCAGTCCCGATATTTCAAGCCATTTAAGCCACGCCCCGCTGATGCGCATTATGGCGTCGCAGTGCGCGGATTCATCGGTATGCAGGTAGAACCCAAGGTATCGGAAGCAGGCAGTTCTCCGACACTTTGGAACTATAGAGGGGTGGTTAGGATGAAGCGGGAGGGTGATTTACGCCTGAAGTCCTCGCGCTCCTAGCGGGGCCCCCCAAGGAGTGAAGGCTGACCGTGATCATCTAGGGCCCGATTATGCGCAACGTTTAGCCTCTCTCGGTGTCAAGACCGAGGTGCGAATTTCCTTTGGAACGCATCCTATGCCAGGTGCCACTGTCTTCTAACCAAACATCGCAGATCTAGACTGGAGAGTCGATAAATACTCCTGGCTGTGGCCAGCAGCACTAGCCAGTACCGGATCCGAGCAGATGACAGCATTCGCCGGCATGGGCTGATACTGGACACTCGGCAGCGTGGCCAGAATGGCTTCAACGGCGTCGAGACTGTGGCCAGGGGCATGCCGTCGCGTTGGGTCGACTGGCTATCATTCGGTCGCATTTTGTTAGCATTTTCAGCTTCCCTCACTATTCCCGAACATGCTAGGGCGTTCCCCGCAAGCAACGCGCGCTGATCAGGCCTACTCAGCGTGAGAAATATGCTAGGGCCAACGCCACCTGCGACCACATCAGCCGTAGTGACGTTAGCTGTAGTCGCAATACAACCTATGAAATGACCACGGGCAAAAGCAAGCGCGGCAAAGAATTCCCAAAACGTCCGGATAGCCACCCTCAACGTTGCATCACTGACCGGCCGTTCCCGAGAACTGGTTGAGCTGCTAAAACGATACCACATCTACATTGCTGCAATCCAGGAGACCAAATGGAAGAGATCCAGGTCGAAAGATATTGGGAAAGGCTACAAACCTATCTACCATGGGGAAACAACTCAAGAAATGGAGTAGCCCTCGTGGTATGCTCCGAATTTCGAAACAAAGTCGCTGAGGTAGATCGCCACTCCGACCGCATCATGGGCACTGTTACCGGCTTTGAGTCTGTCAGAATACATGTGTTATCAGCCTGTGCTCCCTAAACTGGCTGTGAAGAATCTGAAAAAAGATTCATTCTTGGAAGGCCTGCTTGATATTACCACCAGCTGTCCACCGGGGGACATCATCATCTGTGGTGATTTGAATGGTCACTTGGCAAGGGCCGCGATGAGTACCACTACTGCCACGGTGGCAATGGTTTCAGTGAACGCAATTCAGACGGCGTTCGAGTTCTCCGTTTCGCTGAGGCCACTGGGATCCAAATGACTAACACTTTCTTTCGCAAAAGGCAAACGCATTTGGTCACCTTTTCCAGCGGCACCGTTCACACGCAAATTGACTTCTTCCTAGTCAGACGACGAAGATTTCGAGACGTCCTAGATACTAAGGTGATTCCCTACGAATGTGTTACCACGCAACACAGAATTCTAGTCGCAAACATCCTTCTCACTTTCTGCGCAACAAAGAGCCAACCAGTAAATGCTGTTGAGCGTATCAAGCGGTCGAAACTAATTGAACACACGAACGAATTGCACGCTTCTGTGGACTACCCTCTAATACACAATAACCCGGAGGAGGCTTGGCAAGCTTTCCACGCATTAGTTATCTCCTCTGCGAAAAGCCTGCTCGGCACATGTAAACCGGGAGCGAGCTACTTCGACAAGCTATCGTGGCTATGGAATGATGATGTGAAGGAAAATCTCAGTGCAAAAAGGCAGTTCATAACCGGTGGAGAGATGACCAGATGGAGTCCAACCTCGAGAACTATTGAGCATAGTGGTCCAATATAGCACCATGTCTGAAATATTATAAATTCAGGTTACTTTTCTACATTCTGGACCTTCCAAAGAAAAAAAAAAGCACGTGGTATACGCTGAACATACGATTTTCTTCTATGGCACTTCTGATTCAAGCACATCGAAAGAAAATGGCAGAAGTTCTTTGGACGGAGTTTCACCTAATGGAAGTTCCTCTATATTTTTAGAGTTAGGGCTGCTAAGAGACTGTCAGTGAACTTAAGGTGCTACGCTAATAAACTGTGAGAATAAAGCTAGTATAAAGGTTACAAGCTCTCCCACTCCGAATGTCAGTGGCATCACAGAACGATTTCAGATTTGACTGAAACATGAGAATTAAGGAGCCTCTAGGCGACTTTTAAACAGTTTAACGGGAGCATCGACCTTGCACGAGCGCGAATTGCAGAGTGAACGAGAAGTACAACTGGAGATGAAACTTAGCTAACGTAAGTCACAGATGGGGCCAGGTGTAACGTCCCGCACCAGATGGCTTCTGTCCAATGGCTGCATTCTAAGACCCCATTTGGGTATCCTCTTTTGTATACACTCATCCTTCGATGATATGCGTACTTTACTACGCATGTAATCAGTGATCCCTTGATTGGTGCCTAGAATCTCGTCCATGCTCATTGCTACGTATTCGGTAACTACAATACTATATGTAAGATCAAATCGCATAGATATAAAGATCTGCTTTATCAAAGCCGTAACAGTGCTCCTAAATGGCCTATGATTGGTTGGTTGGTTGGTTGGTTTGTGGGGTTTAACGTCCCAAAACGACTCAGGCTATGAGAGAAGCCGTAGTGGAGGACTCCGGAAATTTCGACCACCTGGGGTTCTTTAACGCGCACTGACATCGCACAGCACATGGGCCTCCATCGAAAAGCGGCCGCCGAGGCCGGGATTCGATCCCGCGTCCTTGGGCACAGTAGTCGAGCGCCGTAACCACTCCCCCACTCCGGCGGGGCTTAAATGGCCTATGAGTGCGCGTCTGAATAAAGATCTGTCCTGGTGTATTTAACTGTTATCTCACCCTGCAGTTAATATTTTCTGTATAAATCGTTCACGTTTGCTTTGTATAATTGCACGACCAAACAGCAATTGAGTCAGGTTGCTACCGTGTTGTTACAACTTTTGTGATGTTTTATTCACACTTGAATTCTACCGGTCCACTTGGGATGCCAGAACGCTCCGAGCAATGTCCTATGCAGGAGAGCCTTGTCAGCCTCTCTGTGGTCTCCAAAGATGGGGATTCTGAATGTTGTTGCGTGAAAACACATAAAAATATACAGACGGTGTAACTTGCGTATTCACGTTATATCGTGCAGCAACAGTATGCATTTGCATGGCTATGCGTCTCGGGTCACAATGTGCAAACATTCAGTGTTGAGTGTTTCTGGCGGTTACGCTTGCTTTCGCCACATAATACCCTTATAGTCGGATATTAATTATCCTCCATATTTCTTACAAGTCCAGCATATAGAATATATTTCTATTCACGCCTATGACAAAAGGGCTTGCTGAATGAAATTCAAAGACTAAGGGTTATGCGTGACATGAATAAAGAGTGTATGTGGAAAATAAAGAGAGACCGGCGACTGCGCATTTACAGGTCTGTCTCGATCTTTACTTCGCATCACGAAGCATCGTAATCATCGCCCACTTTTTCTTTTTTCCTTTCTGAGAGAAAAGTTTTGGCTCTTGGAATGGCATTTCAAATTTCAGCGAATCGGGGCGTCATGATTGCGTAGAACATGCACTTAGCCGACTTTTCCAATCGCGGTCACAGCCAGAGTCAGATGTGTCCTACTTTTTGATGTTATATGCGAATTCGCGCAGACGTACTGTGCCTCCAGCACATTCACGATTTCTCGACATTTCGCTTATGGCTTTTCCTTTCCTAATGTCCTACCTAAATGTTGAAAAAAAAAACGGACGTCATAGGATAGATGACCAGATGACCTGTAGGTTGGGTCATAGAGTCGTCGCACTATGCTGACCGCAAATAGGACGCTGCGAAATTAGGTATATTCAGTACATTACTAGCGCCACAAAGCAGAAATTAATATAGCGCGAAGTTGCCGTATTTTGAGCAATAAGGAAGTCTGACTTCGTTTTTTGGCCGCACAGCCAGTACTTTCTTTTCTCAATGATTCGTGTAACCTGCAAGGATATATGAGGAGCGCATTTTGGTGCACTTGTGATCCGTTCTGACGTAAAATTAAAAAAAGAGAACGACTATGACAACGAATATCTTTTCTTCTGAGTGAAAAAAATCCTTGGATTTGTGGTGTAATTCAAAAAGTAGAGAAAGGTTTGCTCGAGACGAAACTCATGGTGCCGACTTGTTGCGCGCTCTCAGTTATCGTCACAGAACACCGGATGGTCGAAATCATCCGCAGCCTACTATATAATAAAATAAAATTGCGTTAAGTAGAAAACACAGGAGAGAAGTCAACAAGAGAAGTGCAGATTGTCGACTAGTTTATTGAAGCATTTGCTCATATTTTCTTCAAAAGCAATACGTGTGCGCATCAAACACTCAACAATATACATGAAAGATAACATTTTAATCCACGTAAGCTAGGAGGACGTGGAGGAAGCAACTTTATTTAATGCACTATTAAGCGCCGAGAATGTCCTGGACCAGGGTCACCAATTCCAACTGGTCTTTTAGGTGGTCAGAGCTAACAAAGTATGTGGAAAGTGAGGTGACTGCATTGCAGGAGGGCAGGAAATCATGCAGTGTTCTAAGTCTGCACAGCGTCCAGAACAATTCGGGCATGCGGGGGAATGTCTGATTCGGTATAGAAATGGTCGCGCATAAGTAAGGAGTGTATTTAGGTGTATTCGTCTAAGAATGCGTATTTACGTGGTAGTGAGGGATTTATCGAGAAGAGGAAGTGTATGAAGAGTTTCCCTAATGTTGTCGTTGTGAATGCTGATTTTTATTTTTGTAGTGAAGAGTTGCATCCCGCATATGTTTCTTAACAGCAGAATGGCGAAAGCCCTCCTATCATTTGCCTCTTACCGGTGTTCGTTGCAGTGATATATATATATAAGGACCATTTTTTAACATACACCAGCTACACCAGTGTCGAAAATCTCGTATACCTCCAATGGGTTTTAAGTACACTAGTGTAGCTGGTGTAGGGTGAAAAAATGGCCTCATAATTTTGGCCTCACATCTGTGCAACCTAAGGTTGCACAGATGTGTTCGGAACTCTTTGGTAATCAAAATAGCTGACTTAGAATATTGCCTACATCAGATCTTTTCATTTGTCTGTCAGTGCGAGGTTTGAGGCTATGGAGGCCCGTGTAGCTTCGTTGGCTGAAACCAGGCGACCGGTAGCGTGCTGTCTTCTAATGATGCCCTTAAGATTCAGATCGAGCAATTAACACATGGAATCTGAAATCTTTCTTCCAGGAATTACAATTTAGAAGAACCGGTCACGTAGAAATAAAATCACCCTACAAGGTCTTGCCATGGTCTTGCTACAAACAGCTCAGCCAGGAAACCGTACCTCTCGCTACGTATACCCTGGCGTAGCCGAGATAAACCACTGCCATTTTTTCGATATGTGGTGGTGGTTGTTTCCTTCTTCCGTGATGCCTGGCAGATTATTCGGACTTGCCTGCCCTCTTGCCAGGAAGCAAGCAGAGCTTTTTTTGTTGGCGCCCATGTTGCTACCCAGCCGTTGGAGACACGGAAACGTGCCTTTGTAGTCCGCGGAGCATGGTGAAGTGGGCCTGCCCGCTGACAATGCAGCGTTAGGCGCAGTCAGGTCCAGTTAGGCCCTGCTTGGAGGCGCCTACACTTTGCCAGCAATATCAACGTCTTCCGATGCCCGGATTTGGGCAGTTGTGGACCAGGTGACCTACGGCCCCGCAGCGGCAGCACGCAAGGAACGTTCATTTTGCGGCGGCTGCTTGAACTCTAGGGCGCGGACCACCACATGGAGGCTCTACGCAACGAAATTACAGATTCATCATGTCTGCAGACTGCGGTACATAAAAGTGTAAAATTTATATAACACAGCACGCAAGCTAGGAGCGAAATCCATGTAGCAAGCATAATAGCATTGTTTCCAGTGACATAAAAAGTCGACAGCAGGTTCCCGAACAATGCCTACTGCATTTCCTAGACAACTAAGCTCATTTTGAGAGTGAATAACATTACTGTTATTAATTGATATATAGTTTTCGAATCTGATCAGGTGACCTATTTGATTGATGGCTATATACCCGCAGAATTACTGTGAGCGATGGTATGTCGAATATCTTCGTGTGAAAGGATAGAATTTCTCCCTTATGCTAGTTCGCCTTGACGCAGCACCACAAATTCTTCCGAGTCTGCACGATGTTGAGAAAGAGGAAAACCTTCGACCGAATTCTGTTTGAATATCCCGCTTGAGCAGTAAGGGTCATGGAGGCCCAATGGCGCCTTCGGTGCGTGCATTTGCCGGTTAGAATTTCTTAACGCTGCTCGACATGCTACTGGCTGGCCGCAGCACACAAAGTTCAGAATCTTGATATGTGAGGGCCTACACAATGCTGAAATGTCCGTAAATTGCTGCCTTTTCTTTACTGCCAATGGCCGCAGGAACAGTACAGAAGGAAATTCAAGGCAATCACCACTGATATGTCAGGTCAAGATGTCCTTAGTGCTAAAGTTTGGGAAGAAGAAATGATGAACTAGAAAAAATAGCGTGGGGTGCTGCTAAGCGATTTGAAGCCGGCTGCAGATGAGAAGTTCAAAATCTTTGGTGTTTTATATTTCTTCAACGTTGTCTTACGCACGAGGGGCTGAAACATTTGAACTTACCTTCGACTCTGCATGTTTATTCGATGACCGCTGGTTTAACACGCGTTGCCTAATGCTTATTTTAAGACGTATTATACTCGTTGTTTAATACTAAGATATGAGTGGAATAGGGACCCTTTATTGCGTATTACAAAAACATCATCATGCGGTTCTTCAACATTAGAACAAATTTTAACAGGTGTGCCCCAGGGCTCAACTCTTGGGCCGTTGCATTTTCTGTTATGCATAAATGATACAGCCAATATTCCATTCACACTAGAATTGCTTCTTTATGCAGATGACACAAATGTCTTCTTTTCTGGCCCCAGCCTCTATAAACTAGAAATAGACGCAAACAGATGGCTATGTGAACTGTCTGAATGGTTAACTGCAAATGAATTGGAGCTTAACACAAGCAAAACAACATACTTACAATATTTTCAGAGCTCGTAGCACCAGAATTACTGCGGATTTTTTTTGTACTTTCAAAGCGATGTGATGGAGCGCACAGACGTGATAAAAGTTTTAGGAGTTTTTTTTCATGAGCACCTCTTGTGGAATGCACATACGAACTACCTTAATCTAAAACTATCTCGAGTGGTAAGAGCATTGTGGAGAATAAGAAACCACCCTGAAAAATTTACAGCGTTTACTCTACAATGATTCAGTCCCATATATATTTCTGTCTTCTCGTATGGGGCACAACTACTGCTACCAATTTGACAAGCATATTTATTACGCAGAAAAAATCGATCCGTGCCTTAGAAGGTTTGAAGTACAGCGAAAGCACGCATGCTTTTCGTTCCAGTTATGGAGTAGTGAGGGTGGATCAACTTTATGGAAAAAGAAACTTGCCAGTTATATATACAATGAAATCAGGAAAAACCGTGACAACTTTACACAGACATATATGAGCCTAAATCAAAATTTTGGCCTCAGGAAAAAACAATGCAGGCTACCAAAGCTGAGAACAAATTACAGTGGGCAAAGCCTGCGATTTCAAATACTTATGCCTTTGAACAAAAATAACGATCTTGTTGCCGTTATTGAACGGCATGTATCACTTGGTGTATTTAAACGTACACTGATCGAGATGTGAAACTGAGTGTTTTATTTAAAACTCTCATCGATGTCAAAAATTGTTTTGCTTTTTGAGTGCCTGTTACTGTTGTTGTTTTTTTTTTTCATTTTTAATTTGTTCAGCTTTTTGAGTGCTTCTTAATAATGTATTTTTCCATTGTTAATTTGCATCTTTGAGTCGAGAAAATTTAATCTGTACTGCGCTGTTTCTCCTGTGTACAAACTATATGCGGCTCTGAACCTGGTCAGGTGCAAGCACAGACCTTTTGTTCGGGGTCCTTCAGTTTCTGTGTAAGGAAACTAAGAATAAACTTCAAACTTCAAATGTAGAATGAAAAAATAAGAAACAGGAAATACCAGTATAATGCAGATAGCTTGTCTGCTAAAAAGAAATGAGCAATATGGCAACACACGAAAAATTACTTCTTTCCTCTTACTGCAATTCGTGTCCTACGCGCAATTTTCTGTGGCGGCTAAGTCGTGGTATGCATGCAACATGCAATAAAAAGCTTCTGTTAAGGTTTTGTTAAGCTTAGGTTAAGTGTCCTTAACAATTCATGCGATTGCACTGAGATATGAAAGTAATGCACTGCTGGTATAAAATGATTTTAATTAGTTGCTAAGAGTAACCCTGAGTACAGATATTTAGTAGCGCAACATAGTTGCACTAATTAGTGATTCTTAAAAGGCTGTTTGGTGGTGATAATTAGTGGTCTTAATGTTAAATTTTTCTAGTGTCTCCTCTATGGTTTGAAACGGCCGCTGAAGGCCTCTAAACTGTCGCCCCCAAAATTCCTCTTTATATTGTGCAGATAACGTGTTTGATTCGAACACTAAAAGGCAGCTGTTTGATCTCTCTTGATCATTTCTTTCCTTCCGGGGGAGGTCCTGATTTCTTTACGAGATCGTTAGTGGCTATATATCGTTAAATATTGCCCGTTGTTAGTGTTCACCGTTTGAAACCTTGAAAAGTTAACAGTGTGCTCTTGGTAGTCAGTAGTTGGCAGGTGATATCGCAGAGCAGTGATTTTTTAGAGGTGCAATATCGCGCTGGCGCCCATTTATATTTCGCGCACGAAAGTTGCCAGATGTGTGACTAGTCGACGGGTTGATCAATTAAGAGGAAATGAGAGTGCTCGTTATAATACATGAAAGAAAGAAGCCAACAGTCGGCGAGGCCAAGGAAAGCGTTGGGGATGGTACTTTATGTCTTTTTTTTTAATGTTTACTTTAATGTTTACACAGAAATTAGTAATGTAATCTGTTTAGGGGAAATATACTTAAACACAAAGTAGAAGAAAAAACAACGTGCCGATGGTGGGAACCGAACCCACGACCTCCGAATACCGCGTCCGGTGCTCTTCCAACTGAGCTACATCGGCCGCTGTCCCCCCTGCTACTTGCTTGGGTATTTATGTTGTCTGTATACGAACCTTGAGAGTGTTCACCAGTCGGCGGGTGGTGTGACGCCACAAGATCAGATGACGTGGTGTAGTTCAAGGGAGCTAACAACTCAAGTAAACCCTTTCAAATGGAAGTGTCAGATTAAAAGTGCCCGCTTCTTTTTACCATTATCATTATTTACCAGCCTTATTATACTCAATGCTGGGGGAAGCCTTCTCTCACATTCCTCCAATTAACCCGGTCCTGTGCTTTCTGCATTCACATGACTCCTGCAAACGTCCTCATTTCATCCACCCGCATAATTTTCTGCCGCCTCCTGCTATGCTTGTCTTTGTTTGGAACCCACTCTGTCATACTTAAGGACCTTCGGTAATCTTTACTTCGCAATATATGACCTGCCCATGCCCATTAGTTTTTTTCTTGGCGTCCAGTATAATTCTTTTACCTCAAGTATTTTCAGGATACATATATTGTGCGCTTCCCGTGTGCTAACGGTATACACCTACCATTTTTCGTCATGTAGCTCTCAGCATGGTCCTCAGTTTAACTATTTCTTTTTGGTCTCTACGTTTATGCCGATAAGTTGTAAGGCCTCTGGTCGTTTCGGTCTCAGCTTTGCTGGATTTGAGTAAATTTCTATGCTGGACCTTCAAAGCATGGTTTGCGTATGTGTGTGCTGGTGTTTTGAGAGGATGGATGTATAGATGGATGGATCGATGGATGGATGTTAAGGGGATGGATGTCACCACCCCCTTTAAAGGGGGTGGTGAAAGTCATCACCACAGATAGATAGATAGTTTATTTGAGTGTGCTTAAACAGCCAAATGGCCTAATGGAGCGCAAACTAGGTCGGATACATCAGAATGACCACTTAAAAACATTTATAACCAGGCATGAAAACTACAATTAGGCGAATGGGTCCATGTCAATAAACGCTTTGTTATATAGGTTTGGTAAACGAGTCATTGGACAGCTGGCGTGCAAATCTGGATACAATGTGTGAAAACATTTTGCGGCCTTTGCATGCGGCACACGAAAATTCAGCGACATCAGTAAGGTCTTACAGCTAATGAAACCGCGCAAAACTTTTTGCAGAAACTGCATGTCACGTATGAGTCGCCTGTCGCTAGAGTACACATATTGAGGTCTGCCAAAAGAGAATCGTAGTCTTAGAAACGACGGCGTCCAATATATCTATCATAAAAGATGAGTATGAACTTACGCTGGACATTTTCAATCTTTGTGCAATAGGTGGCAGATACATTATTCCAGGCTACTGACGCGAACTCAAGACGCGGTCTCACAAGGGCACAGTATAGAGTGCGTAGACATTCGTGCCGTTAAAATTTTTTTGTTAGTCTAGAGATAAGACCAATATGTCTCAATGCGCGCAACACAATTGAATTTACATGCAATCTAAAATCAAGCCTTGAATCAACATCAACAGGAGTCCGTCTGAGCTATTATTACGTGACCTCTACTGGGGGCTGGTGGTCGGTTATCTAACGTATAGTGCATCGGTTCTTTTAGTGGTAAAACTAAATGCACAGCTAACACTGAAAAGCGCTCAGGAGCGTACTTTGAGAGTGTTCTTGGCTTTACCATGCCAGGCTAAGATATGGGGCGCATTTTTAGACCCGTGCCTGTCTAGCCGCATTTATTTCCAAAAGGAACTGAAACATTAGAGACATATAAACATGCATTACCAGTGCACCGCCCCCTAACCAACACTAATAGCACGCGTCCAGACGCAACCTTTTCGAAAGCCACCAAAATGCACCACAATGTGATACAAATAAACTCTGTACCCCCTAAATAGCGGATGCTCTAACATGGACAAATTCATAATTCAAAGGCGCATGTTGAAACAGCTACAGTGGAGTAAATAATTAGAACTATTATATATTTCCTCTACAGATAGTGATTCACGGCACATTTTGAGCAGCGTTTAGAGGGCCTGAAAGCGCTGCGGATACCGCTTTAGGCTCATACATACAACATCCACGGCAACGAATGTGCAAGCATACGAGGGGCCATCCGCTACATTGGTCAGCCGACAGCAAACCACTGCACAATTATTCGCGACTCAGTACCGGCATTGCAAATTATAAAAACGCACAGGAAACCAAGTCTAAACGAGCAGCTCCTCAGGCATATTTTGCTTCTAGCTGAGCCATTCCAGCATGCCCACATCAATAAATTTCAGTGATAACTGGCCATTGCGGTATAGTAGGAAATTGAAGCGCGGATGCTGATTTAAACTAGCTCACGCTGATCAGGCTTCCATATAAGTTTCTTCCTCGTAGAATGACGCAGCAGCCTTAGTTGATCATTCAGTGAGGGTGTCATGCAATTAAATTGGTAAAATGGGAGCCGTCCGTAGGACCGCATCTCTTGCCTTGAAAAAAGTTTACGAGTTGACCTAACACCTAAAGTCATGCGACTTCACGAAACTGCTTCATCGATTACGACCTGGTGGAGCGTACACAGAAGGCTACCTCCATAAGATCGAAGTTGAAGCGAGCCCGAAGTGCTTGAACTATAATATTCCAAAAACAATATGTCACGTTATTTGAGAGTGCCCCCATTACACCGATGAAAGGAGTGCTCTGAAATCTGTTGTCAGAGTTCCACAGCTTGCTTCTTTCCGAGGAAACTATTCTAGGCGCCAGGGCGAACTGACTAATAATTGGCCAGCCATGAAGGCTTTATTCGAGTTTTAGGAGAAAGAGGTCTAGATTCTCACCTGTGACACTGTGATGTGTGTTGCGCTATTTTTAACTTGTTCTGGCGCAGTGGTATGCGTGGTTACGCATTTGCGCCTGTATATTGTCACGTAGTGGTGACGATGCCGTTGGAGACAAATAAAGAGGCTTGAAATTCACTCGAATCAACTCTTTATTGGGCGGACTTGCACAAGCAAAAGAACTGAACAATCGGCGGTGGCGATAGCGACAATCGTGCTCAGCGGTCCTCGATTTACGAATGCCGGTTTCACGCGTCAGCGCTAGATTTAAAGGCCGCAAAGAAAGATCGAGGTAAAACCGCGAACGGTGACTAGCACAGCCTAGGACATCGCAGAAATACACGCGAGTGGCCGGAATCTTCGAGAAACGTCTTGGCGCATCTTGCGCGACAAAGAGAATTATAAAACTACGCCTTGCGACAATGAGAATGATCAAACAAAGAACACAAAATTCATACGCGTGACGGATCAGGGATAAAGTCTCATGCCGGCCGCTGTCGAAAAAAGAACGAATACAGATTTGAATGGTTCCGCTGCAATTAGAAAATGCAGAGCCCTCCTCTGCAACTCGGCCGGTATGTGTGCAGTGATAACAGGCATGTGCGTAAGACATATGCAGCGTGTTAGTTGAACTTTTTTTCTGGCTCAGTGCGGAGTGTACGTGTTTACTCGTTTGCGCCTGCAACGAAAGTGCAAGTCTCTTGTTTGCAACTGTGCCTGTATTTATAGGTTGTCAACTGAATTGTACGGAAGACATCTGTTGCATGTTGCTCAGAGAAGTGTCGCCATGTGTGGGCGATGTCTGCTCAATAATCTGGACCACGATAAATAATTTATTTATTCCATGACATCATCAAGCTGCATTCGCCCTTTAACTCTCCTTTACTTTCCCTGCCTACCTTCCCCAGTGTGCATTAGCAGGCGAGGATCTTTTAACCGCCGGCCGATCTCTCCATCTCTTTCCATTGAATCGCTTTCGCCTTTTATTTTCCGTGTCATAAAATAAGTGTCATTGCAATTGATCGAATATTTAGGGGAACCCCCAAGGTGGTGTAAGTTTGTAATAAGGGAGTAATTACTCATTGACATCCACCCAAGCGCAGCCATACGCCTACAAAGGAAAGCTATACAGCTTCCTCAGAAACTTCGTAGTTAAAGAAAAACTCGTCCTGATCCGAGAATCGAACCCGGGATCACCGCCTTTCCGAGGCAGTCGCTCTGCCGACTGTGCTAACCAGAACTTTTTTTTTTGTTTGTTTTTTACTGCCTGCTTAGACATACATCGCTACACAACAAAAGTTAAAGAACACATGTACATAGCGTTGGTATGGGCTAAAACTTCCAGCCAAACCTTGACTGATGTAAAGCGGCTAAAAACTCTTCATGTGCATAAGGGGCTCAATTCTCGATACCCATTCGGGCACCGGGTACACATTCTTGTGGGTTGCCACGAACGCCGCAACGGATTCGCAGAAGTACTGGCCTTGCATCAATGTCGGCGTGTCGCGCTGCCATGCAGGCTTTCCATATACAGTGCAATCCCATCAGCATTACTGCGTCATAAGGGACGCCTTCATCATTTTCCACAGCTAGGAAACGAATTCCTCGGGGGTCTAGTGGCAGGTCTTTCTTCAGTGTTCTTTGCAGTATGTCCCAAAAGAACACGCCACCCAAACACTCCAAGAAGACGTGCTCGACGGTTTCGGATTTTCTGCATAAAAAACAATGCACACCCCAGGGAACGTACAGTCCCTTTTCCTCCATCCAGGTTTTTACCTCTAAGGTTCCGGTGTGGAGCCTAAAGAAAGAGGACTTTGCGCCTGGAGCCACATGCATTCTCTTTACGCGCTTTAAAACGTCGCTACCGGCTACCGGGATTGGCACTGTACATGGTGCGATACAGTGGTACAGGAAAAACTACGTCTGCAATGTCCTTGTACAACTTTTTGCGCTTTACTACAGCTAAATAATTGCGTGAGAATCGTGCACTTAAGAAATTACAGGCCGCCACGACCTCCTTGAGAAATCCAACAACACGTGCTGCTACGTATTCGGTAGAAACAACAAAATCGGATAGGAGTTTGCTTAATCTGATCTGTAACACAGTGCGTAAAAAAGGGTCCTTCACGTCTCGAAGGAAGCAGAAACGATTAACTACCTGCCGCAGGTATAAATGCGACAGGCCAAGGCCTCCATTACCAACACTACGGAAAAGGTTTGTACGGCTTGTCCTCTCCCATACCGACCCCCACACAAAGACAGCGAATATGCGGTGAAACTTTTGCACATTAGCGCGCGAGCAGTGCAGAACACTTAGCACATACCACAATTTACTAACAAAAAACACATTGCACACAGTGCTGCGTGCGAACATGGACAAGTCCCAACCTTTCACCCCCTCCGTCCTATCACGCATTTCCCCAACTTGATTCCGCCAGTAGGGCTCACTGTCGCGGTAAAACTCTAACGGAGCGCCTAGGTACTTCGCGGGTGTACTAAGCCATTGCATGTTGGCGAAAGTACCAGGGGTCTCTGGCCAAGTACCATGCCAAAATCCAAGGCACTTAGCCCAATTGACAGCACTTCCGCTGGCAGCACAGAAACGCTTCACAATATCCACAGTTTTCAAAATGCTCTCATAGTCAACGCAGAAAACCGCAACGTCGTCGGCATATGCAAGGAGTTTGACCTCGGCTTGCTGTAGTTTGAAGCCTTTGATATAGCAAGTCCCGATGATACTGAGGCAAAGGGGTTCTATGTAACATATCAAAGAGTAGAGGCGAGAGGGGGCAAGCCTGGCGCACAGATTGTTGCACCTCGATGCGCGCTCCCACCGTCTTGTTGATTATTAGCCACGTCATGCAACCACTGTACGCCATTTTGACACCCTCTGTGATGACTGTTCCAACGTTTACATGCTGCAAAATGGTAAACAGAATTTCATGTGGCACTCGATCGAACGCTTTCTCCAAATCGAGCTGGAGCATTGCGACGCGCATGTGTAGAGCATCGCAGCAATCCAGCACGCATCTCGCCGTGTGGATGTTTGTGAATATTGATCGGTCTCTGATACCGCACGTCTGATGTGGTCCAACTATATCCTTCATAACCGTTTGAAGTCTTTTAGCGAGTACTTTCATGTATATCTTATAATCAAAATTGGTTAAGCTAATAGGACGATAGGCAGTTACTTGCCTTAATGCGGCTCGATCATCTGTTTTGGGGATCAGAACTGTATGAGTGGACAGGAATGAAGGCGGTAGACGCTTTCGTTCGTAAGCATAATCTAAAACTCGAACCAATATAGGCGCTAGTTCCTGCTTAAAAGCTTTGTAAAAATCGGCGCTTAATCCATCTGGCCCCGGGGATTTCCCTCTTGTTAAGTCGTCAATTGCCAACTCTATTTCATCGGCTGTAATCGGGTGCTCTAACCTCTCTTTTGAGTTGTCGTCAATTCTGGGCATCAAATTCAGGAATTCTGCCTTGAAGCTGTTTGAGCGACCCCTCTACGCATGAATAAGGCTGTATAGAAAAGTGTGAAAGCGTGCTCGATGTCGTTTTTTCCTTTTACGATAACTCCGTCCTGCTCAATTTCAGAAATCCTGTTCTTGCTGGCCCATTTGCGTTCCATTGCCAGGGTCCTTTTAGTTGGGGCCTCACCGGTTATCACTTTATCTGCTCTTGCTCGAACAAGCGCCTCGTGATAACGTTCGATATCTATCTGCTCCAGCTTTTGCTTGAGTTCACAGATGTCGGCCTTGAATGTGCCGGGGGCTATATTTTCTTCATATATTAGCATTTGCAAGGTTTTCCGCAAATCTGCCTCATACTTATTCTTCACATGCTTTATGGCACTGGCTCGTTCCAATGCCTTCATTTTTGTTATTTGTTTGAATATTTTTCATTGCTCGCTTGTCGCTGTGGCTGTGTCGTTCTCAATTTTTTCAAGCATAACTGACACCTGTTCTTTGAAAGCATCGTCATCCAAAATTTTCGCGTTCAATTTCCACAGATCCCATGTGAAGATTTCCTTTTTTGCCTTATGTCTAATGTCAACCCTTACCAAGCAATGGTCACTGAATGAAACACACTTCACGTGGTACTCACGACAAAGCGCGATCAGTTCGGCCGACACGTACACCCTATCTAGTCTGGCATGACTTGCTGCATGAAAATGCGTGAAGCGAACGCACAGCTCGTTTCCTAGGGATTCCGCCACGTCTTCGAGCCCAAATTCGTCAGTTATTTTGCTCAATACTGCCGTGCTGGCGCCTCCGTGCGGTGTAACACTCGCTTTATCACGCGCCGATAGCACGCAATTAAAGTCGCCCATCAGTACAAGTTTTCGGTCAACACTCATAAAAATTTTGAGACACTCAAAAAACTGTCGTCTTTCCTCGAGCACATTAGGAGCATACAAACATATCACCCGCCACGATCATCAGATCAGACGGTAGGGCGAGACGGTAGGGTTATTGCAAGGTTGCCATTAGCGCATATGTTGCTGCTTTCATTGAATATATCGTTTGGGCTTCGCTAATGAAGTGAATTATGCTTGTTTTATATGTTATATACATCAAATATGTGGCTGGTGTCTGGATATGTGGCTGCCAAGCCCAGTCGGGCCGCCGGCCGCCTTTTGCCTTCTCTAGTTTCTCTCCTAGTTTGGAAAGAAGAAAAAGCCAATTCCAGTTTTAATAATTCGTGCTGATGATTCTGCTTGCCTGGAAGAGACTGAATTCTTCTGGTATTAGTTGTGGTCTTTGCAGGCGTTAGCTATTCAAAATTATTGTGCACCACAGCATTGCCTATGCAGTCACTGGAACCACGCTTGTATTTGGACCATATGCTTTTATTTTTAACGCATGCATGCAGGCGGCTGCACAAAAATAATTCTAGAGGACACTTTGGACCACTAAAGTGCAATGAGGTGAAACCCATTATAGCTCGAGGGATCGCAGCCCTCCACTACGGCAGATCTGCCTCCCTCTCTTCTTTCGCTCCCATCTTCCTCCCTTCATTTACGGTGTGGTACACGTGTCCGTGGAGAATTGACAGATGCGTACTGCGCCTTCTCTACCATGTAAATCAGTTTCAAACGCCGCTGATGTCTATTGTACTAGAGCTTTCTAGACATCTGGATTTGTTTCTGTTTGCTGTAGTGCGGCGTTCGAGAAAGCGCCAAATGAAAGGCGCCGCACGGATGTCTGGAGCGGACGCCCGGTGGGGTCAGCTTCATATATGCATTGGTTGGTTGGTTGTACAACTTTTAATACCATCGGAAACGGGAAGTCTTGCGCCCGCGGATTAGAGGCTGGCAGGAAGCCCTTGGCTTGTTGTGGCCTCTTCCGCCAGATGGACGGTGCCGTGCTGGATCGCAGGGTCCGCGCTTCGCAGCAGGGTATCCCAGGCTTCTCTACTTGTAATATTTTGCCCTATCCCTGGAGATTGTGGGCACTCTCAAATTATCGCCTGGTGATGTCATGACCAGTCGTGACGTTACATCGCGCGTCCCCTTGTCGAACACTACTGGCATTTCTTTGAATGCATCGAATTTCAACAGCGTTCTAGAATTTGTTTACAGGAAAGGAAAGGCGCAGTATCATTCCCTCGCGGAATCCTGCTATCATCCTCACGGTAGACGAGAAGAATTATCAAAAGTGTTTCACGATCCGGGGAGTGGCGCAGTTGGTAAAGCGCTCGGCTGGGGATCCTAGGGAGGGAGTCTCGATTTGCGGCGGAGACAAGGTTTATTTATTATTTTTAACTATTTACCTTAAAAACGTAACTCCTGGTGCCGATAGAACCTGCTGACAACAAAGGTGCATTAAAGGTTGTTGTCTTAAAAACAGCAGGGGTTTGAATGGTTCCCGGCAATATACTGTATTACAATCGTTAAGTATTATCACTCACCTACTACAACAGGCATGTTTGTTCCTTGAGATTAGAACTGAAAATGTCCTAGTCTTCGCTACATCTGATTTCTCTGAACAAAGCGCAATAATCAGCAAACAGCCTGAATTGCACATATTCAGCAATTAATCCAACGATGTCCTTAATCTAGAACAATAACAAAAATGGCGCCAACGGGGCCCGCTAGATGTGACTGGAAGGACTGGAAGGCAATTTGAACAGTAACCATCAATTTTAACGAACTGCTCCCTATTACAAAGGTGAGCAGGAACCCAGATATATATTAAAGAAGACGGCCCAATAGATTCGCGGTTGCAATAACGTTTGGCATGAGACACGAGGTGAAAAGCTTTCTTGAAATGAAGAGAATCAATTTCAACTTGCCTGTTTGGAATATCAGGAAGACTACTTTTTGCTTTTTTTTTTCACAAGTGTTTCCAACTAACCGTTCCCATTTAACCTTTCGCTTGATTAGCTTCAAAAAGTTAATCGATACAAGTACCTAGATATTAGTAGAACAAATGATCTTAGTAGGACTAGGCACGTCTAATATACATACAGCATCCTTTAAGAAACTTTACTTCCTAAGTAGAAGTTAAAGCTGCCCCCGCTAATGAAAAGCTCTCAGCCTGTACATCAATTCTTAAAGCAAAAATAGTCTGGGACTTTCAGAACAAAACGTAATACTGCGGCTTCAGAATTATTCCAGTGAAAATATATTTGATCTAGTTATAACAAATACTGTTGTAATAACTCCCCTGACCATGTGAGGGCAAAGAAGAAAGCGCAATATTTAATTTTTATTTCCTCAAGATTTCAAATATTTCATGCTATTCGATCTGCTATTAAGGTGAACATAGCAAGAGTAACCGGACATCATCATGCAGAATTATGTCTACACATTGCTAGCTTCAATATATTTATGATAATTAATTGCAGTGAACTCTCTCCAGATGTATTAAAGATGTTAGTGTATATGATGGCTTATAGAGAGTTGCTAATTTTTTAAATTGCTTGCTAAGTGCATGTAATCTTGATCGTTTTCTGAGATAACATTTCTTGTACACTTTTGCATGTTTTGTGCTTCTCCTACTATGAGCTATGTTAGAATCTGAAGAATACTCTAAATAAACAAATAAACTTATAAAAATACGTGCACTTAGATGCTGCACTTTGGTTTCCCGTGTATAATAATCCTACACTGACACGCCATTCCCAGTACTTCATTGAGGCAATGAGGCTTTTTTCCCCCAGAATTTGCAGTTTCAAGTTCTAAAGCAGGGCCTTAATTGTTTGAAACACGAGTTATGCATCAGTTAAAAGAGATATTATAGCAATGAGAGGGGTCACTGCGCCTCACCGACTTATCCTCGGGTAGCGTATGGAAAGCTTAGGCAGTTTCTCGACCTCGCGCTCAGATTCCTCGTCTCCATATTGTGCATAAGCAACCGCAAAGTGTGTGTAACTCTTTCGCAGGTCTTAATCGTATCCTCTTCTTCTGCTTTCCAGCTAGCTCTTTCACTTTTCCTTCTTTATTCACTGCTATGTGCATTCTCAAGCCACATCTCACTAATCTCTCTTTAATTATATGCTCCGCTTTGTAGGGATCTTTCGGCTTCATGCAGCGCCATCCTGAGGTGGCACGTTACTCGGCACTTGTAGCTTAATTCCTCCTTCTACGGTACACTACCCTTTTTTTCTTCTCGTAGCAAGCACTTTCTGCTGGCGTATTCCTGTGCTCTCTCCATATCCCCAAGCCACCCGTTGCTTCTCCACCCGTTGTATCTCACCCTCTTTCTCTTCTTAAATGAAGGGAGGGGATCTGTAGTTCTCCGCATCGACATTGATAGCCACGGCAGATGGTGCTTAGCTCTTCTACTACCTCCCACGACGAGAAGGTGGTTGGTTACTCCGACTAATGGGCATGCTAAGACGTCCCGTTGTCCACTAAAGGGCATATAAGGTGGGGGGAAAATATTTTAATCAAAATGTTTAAGAGGCTGTAGCGGCGGTTGGAGTCCTCAGTCTGGAATCCCATTGGCGTAGGCTGCTGTCCACGCTCTTTCGACCAGTTATTTTTGACACCTTGCGTCCGAGATGGCCAGAGCTGCCCCCCCCCCCCCCCCCACCCTCCGGCGTTGGCTGGTTAATAATAGTTATAGTCTGATTTCGTTGGCAGGCCCACACCATATAGTACAGGTCTGCTTTCTCCCCGCAGAATTTTCATTGTGAGTCAAATGACTCTGGATCTATTGCATGTAGTCTTCGTGGGCTGTTGAAAGTGTTGGTCTGTAGCTTGCGGTGGTGTACCTCCTCCCCTTTGCCTAGGGTCTTAGCCGTTGGAGGGTAGACCTGGCGGGATAATATTACGTGCTTAAGTGTTTCAGTGTAAATTAGCGATGGGTTAGGATGTTTCACGAGATTCGTATTGGGTGCCTGGGGGAGAAATGCTCGAGCTGAGGCGTGTGCGCCCTCGTTCCCTGGGATGCCCTGGTTACCTGGTACCCATACTAAGTGTTTATGTGAAGGTTGGCAGCCACGGTTATAAGTACATTGCAGGATTTAGTTGCTAGCGGTACAATCCTTCCCCTGAGGTAATTGCAACATGCTGTCTACGAATCTGTAAGAATGCATTCTGAGGTAGTGTGTGTTGCAGCTACGGCAATCGCCACTTCTTCCACAGCCAGTGTGTCTTGGTTGGACAATATTAGTCCGTACACTGCTTGATTTTGGTGCACTACTGCAACGGCCGCCATTCCCCGTTCAGCACCCGCTGCATCAACACAGAACACGCCCTCGCGCCTGACTTAGTGTCTTTTTATAGCTTCCGCTCGTGCTTGTCGTCTTGGCTGGTGAAAATCGGGGTGCATATTACTCAGCAAAGGAGTTCTCTTGAGTTGTCCTCTCCATGAGGCTGGGATGTCGCTTTTACGGTCTAGTCGTCGGGGGCAATTGATGTTCAAGTCGTTCAAGACTTGTTGACCAGTCAGAGTCGTAGAGAGTCGTACTACCTGAACCGTGAGGTTTGTCTCTATCAGCTCAACTACCGTGTTGTGAATGCCCAGTCGTAAAAGCCAGTCTGTCAAGGTCGTAAGAGGGAGTCCCAGGGCTTCTTCTAGGCTATTCTGATTATTACGTCGAGTTTCGTGATGTCGATTTTTTTAGGACGGAGGTAGGGTGCTGCATAGACGATGCAGCTCACGACGAAAGCCTGCACCAGTCGGAGAGTATCGTCTCGCATTCCGGATTTCCGCGTTGTTATCCTGGCGATCATCCTGGTGACTTGCTCGCTCATGAGACGGAGTTTCTCGATGGCGAGTAGGTTGTTGCCTTTGCTATTGATGTACAAACCCAGTATCTTGACGGTATGAACTTCCTTGATGGGTGAGTTATCAATGTGGATGTCGATCGTGGCCTAATTTTTGTGCTGGCGGATGACTATGAGTTATAATTTTTGGGAGAGCAGGTTAGTCCACACGCTCGTGCATAATTTTAGACTGTTGTTGCCTCTCTTTGTAGTTTTTCTTCAATCATTTCCATACTACCCGTGGTTGTCCAGATGGTTATATCGTCAGCGTACAGGGCGGGTCGTATGCCCTGTATCTGATTTAGAAGGGGTGGGAGATATTGGAGTGCAATATTGAAAAGAAGTGGGGATAATAGTGCTCCTTGCGGAGTGACTCTCCTGCCCATATTCACTTGCGTGGCATCTGAGTTGCGCTATCAAACGTCACTGAGCTATACATTCCTAAGAAGCATAACAAGGAGTCAGAAACGTATTTAGGAAACTGTTTACTGCAACAAACTTTTATAGTTTTGCCCTTGTTACTTTTAAGTTGAATTTTCTGCTCAGGGCGCCACAGTTATTTAGCTCTAGCGGAGGCGTAGATCTATGTAAGAGCTTTTATTTATACTTCGGCATTTCGCAAAAGTAATCGTAAATATTGAAAAAAATTTATTAGGAGGTGAGAATGTGATAACTGAGGCGAGCCTGATAAATTGTGTCAGCATTATTCCTTGCATAAAATTATGTATAGCTGACTGGCTAGAACCCTGGACTAGTAAACTGGAGGTTTCAACTCGATGTCGGGCGCAGCTGGCGCGTTTGAACTGAGAGAATCGCAAAGTATCCGTGTACTGCATAATTTCAGTACATGTTAACAAGAGATTAGTATGCAATAATCGGCAGCCTTTCATTAAGGTATGTCTCATAATTTATGTAAATTTTGGAAGCCCAACTCACATAGCACTACTTAAAAAACGGGCAGTTAAAAGTTATCAGCACTCACAGATGAGTAGGCTGAAGAGAACGCGAAAAAAAAAAAAAAGAGAACGCAGGAACACATCACAAAGAGGAAATTAGAGTTTAACAAGAATAGCTGGACAAAAAATCCGGAAACAAGCGTTTGCTTATGATATACTAGTTGAAATGAAAAGAAAGGGCGCCAGCACGACATAAATTTCTAGTGGATAAGTAATAACTCATTTATTTTGTTGTTTACGAATACTATTGCCTTTGGGGCCTTCACAGTGGTGGGACGCAAAACAAATTTCACAATAAATTTTGAACTCACATTCAAATTACAATAATAATTGGTTTACAGGAAGGGAAAGACGCAGTATCTGTCACACTTGCTCTGAAACGCAATTCTTTGCACACTGTTAGGCCTCGCCGTGGTGGTGCAGTGGTAAGACGCCCGACTACTGTGCCGGAGTACATGGGTTCTCTGTGTTTCGATGCAGGTGAAACAAAGAGGCGTCCGCGTGCTGTGCGATGTCAGCGCATGTTAAAGATCCCCAGGTGGTCGAAATTACTCCGTAGCCCTCCACTACGGCTCCTCTTTCTTTCCACTTTCACTCCCACCTTCCTCCCTTCCCTTACGGCGCGATTGCGGTGTCCACAGAAACAAGTGGGACAGATACCGCTCTTCTCCTTTCCTGTGAACCATTATTATTATTATTATTATTACGCACTGGTGAGTAACTGTTATTGAATTTGCGCTAGAGTTGGTAAATTATATAAACAGGGGAACAAAAAGTGATAATACATTTCCGGTGTACACTTGACGAACACTTTCAGCGCTAAGCAGAAAAACTTTTTACAAATCTTAAAACAGAGGCCTGTACAGAGATGTCGGTAAATTATTACATTCTACTATCGTAATTTGCTAGTAAATATTGGAATATACTATAATGTGCAGAATCGGGGCTTGCTATCAATATTTACGGCTTTCTATTAGCTTCCTAACTAGATTGGGAACTAAGTAATGGGGCCTCTATAGATATTTTAGGAATTTCTTGAAAGCTGCAATGGGAGTTTCTGTCTGGCCAACAGTCGAAGCTCACTCGACTGGTAAAACGTGGACGCCTTTTAAATGTGCCATGGTACAATAATGTGCAGCATCTGGGGAAGATTCGGCACGTTAATATTTGGACATTATAAATCGAAGAACTATATGAGATCCCATATAATGCTTACATATTGTGATGTTGGTTTGAAAGGTTGCGATGCTTGGTTTAATCTTCTAAGCAATAACCAAGGCCCTTTTCAGAAAGTGGAAGAATTTGCAGAACATGATTTTTTTTACCGTAAGTAATTAGAAATTAGGTTTTCCAGATGTTTATGTATACCGACTGTGTTAACTACGATAGTGTCGAGTTGATACCTTCAGTCATGGGCACGTTTGGTCTTGTTTGTTACCCGAAAAATGACTGTTTTTTCCTCATATATTTTGTTTTTGATATTTCGGATAACTTTCCAACTGTTGCGAGAGAATAATTAGGCGTTGTCTTGTTACCTGCATTGCTTATTACCCTACAGAGCAGGAAATCAGCGGTGAAAAGTCTTACTGCAATGTGTTTAATAAATCTGCAGCGATGCCATTGATACATTGTCTCGTGTTAGTAGCAAAGCCGTAGGCAACAACCGAAGAGGCTGGTATTTATATGAAATAACTCTTTATTGGGCTGAATTGCGCCCGCAAAAGAGCTAAGCAATGCGGCGGCAGCGATAGCAGGAAGCGTACTCGTCGGTCGTCGAAGTACGAGCATTCGGCAGTGCTGCAAAGCTCGATTTAAAGTCGGCGCAGAAACACCTAGATAAACCAGCCAAGAGATATTGAAAAAGTTCGGGATAATGCGGAAGCAGTTGCGCGTGTCTGCGATCATTCCAGCCTAATCTAGGCGCATCTCGTTTCATAAAGAAAGTAATAAAGGCACTTTCGCAATAGCGAGCATCAACAAACAAAGAGAAGAAGATCGGGCCGTGCGCTACAGTCACAGTGATAAGGCCGCATGCCGGTGGCTCCTGAAAGTAAGAAATTAAAGATTGCAAAGGTTCGTGGCATTATGTTGAAAACAAAACGAGACCTAAATAGAGCCCTGAGGTGCACCTGAAGTTACGGTTGACAATTCTGTTTTGCTGCCATTCATGATTTGCTAAGGAAGTGGATGGCAAGAAAAGGCAAGCAAAGAAGAACATGGGCGAGGAATAGGTACTCTGGTGCAATTTCGAAGTTTTCTGACAAAGTGGCTGTGACTGCACATGACACGTGGCTGGAACATAATTGGCCTAAGAGTGTAGCATAAAAAGAAAGGACAAAAAACAGACGCGCACAGTACAACAGCTAACATCCGACTTATTAGTAAGGAGTAATGACAAGCAGGCGCACATGTAACGAGGAATCATAAAAAAGATAAAAAGATAAAACGAACACCCCATCCTGTGCCGCGTAACATCAGCAATTAGTCATTTACGGCGCCTAACTAGGACAACTTTTTTGACAGTGAAATAGAAGGCACAGGGGCACCTTCTTCTAGGAATTTTGTGTCTAGGAATGTTCGCAATTTCAGAGTTTCTGCGCTTTCGTTTGGAAATTATTAGGCATTCACCAAAAAAACGTTAGCAACCGCGGTCCTTAAATTCAAAGCCAAGTTCTTTCTATGTTTGTTTATTTATGTGGTTTTTGTGTTCACATAGTGGTTCATTTAAGACGCTGCCTGATTGACCAATGCATTGCTTGCCAAAGAAAAGTAGAACACACAATTTTTTTTCTGTCTTTAATGGCGCAGTGGAGTTTCCACTATTGATTAAAATTGCATAACCGAGTCAAATATATTATAAACTATCATGCAGTTCTGTCGTAACATGAAACTTTTTCATAGTTCTATAATGTTTTACAACAAAACGATCTGTACCATAACCGAGTCAAATATATTATAAACTATCACGCAGTTCTGTCGTAACATGAAACTTTTTCATAGTTCTATAATGTTTTACAACAAAACGATCTGTACACACAACCGGTTCACGGTCAAACATCGCACAGAAGTTTTATTGTGAGTACAAAAAAATTCAACAGTTTTATACTAGGCAGGCTGTGTTTTTGGATGAGGGCGGATAAACCCACGCGTACGGTCTCTTCCTTTAATTTTTTGTTGAAGTTGTGCAGTATATATGCATGCCTCGGTAAAATAAAGAGGGCCTATTCAGTCTCACGTAAGTTTTTTTCAAGCTGCGGGCTCAGCCAAACTCAGAGTCACCCATGCTGTGGCTTAGCGAAGCCGTGAACGGAAACTAGTTTGGACTCAAAACTCAGTCGGACTCCCTCTGGCTTGTTACTCATCCCAGGTTAACGACTCCTTGAGACTTCCGACTCACTTCGATTCTTAGCTGTTAGGAGGCTCACTCATTTCAACTCGATTGCATCTCGACTCATTCGTTGCGACTCACTACTCACTTCGACTCATGACTCATTTGAATTCACTCAGTCATCTCCACCAAGGCCTTACCTGGGCTCACTCGCTCACTCACTGCTACTCGGAACTTATCTGGACCCATTTAGGCTGGCGTCTCTCATAGCCTGAGTCGCGTTGGGGCGTTAAACATACAAACCAACCATCGCTTAGTTTAGATTCAAGAGCCGTTTCAACTCACTCGCTTACTCGATTACTGAAGTTAAATGAGATTAGATGATTGCATAAATTTTAAAAGACGTTTTTAGTGCATAAGAATAAATGGCTTCTTTTACGAGTTTCAGTTAGCAGACTTCGAACGTAATAGCGGTTTCTTAGCGCGAGTTGAAAAGAGCAAAAAAACAACAACAACAACAAACAAACATGATTGCCCTTGAAAATAAAACGAACATCGAGAAAACAGCTATCTTCTTCAACTTGCATTTAGTGCGGTTTTTGCTGAAATGAAAAACACGGTTTTACAGCGGGTAATACGTGTTCTAATCCGTTTGAATCAATGTAATGTGTACTCAGCAAAGAAAATAAAACTGTCGGCATGAATTACAACCTTGTCAAAGCATCCACCTCGTCAGTAATTGGGTTGTTTTTGGTGTCAGTTCAATGTCTGCCAAGCACTTCGCAGCAAAACGGTGCTATAGTCTCTCTTGAAGGTTGCGATGTACAATAGAGATTATGGAGGTCGTTGTTCAATAATCAAAACGCCAGAGTCAGCCGATAGAATAGACAGTATATGAACTTTAATACCATGCTTGAAGGGCGTTAGACCATCATCACCATCAGTCGGGCTTTACCAAATGCAGGGTAAAGACCTCTCATAGGTTACTTTAATTAACCCTGTCCTGTGATAACTGCATCCACTTGACTCCTGCGAACTTCTACCCTCATCCACCCACCTAATTTTCTGGCGCCCCCTGCTACGCTTTCCGTCCCTTATAATCTAATTTGTTACGCTTAGGATTGTTTCCCATCGGTTACCACCTCTTCGCATTACCTGCCCCGCCCATGCCAATTTCGTCTTCTTGATTTTGACTAGAATGTCATTAACACGAGTGTATTTTCTGACGACTCTGCACGTTTCCTATCTTTTAAGGTTGCATCCACCATTTTTGGTTGCTTCGCTCTGTGCACAGGTGTACAAAAGGATCATAAGGCTGCTCCTTTTTTGTACGAGCACAGCTTGTGTCCCCTATTCCTTCCGTGCTTTCACCACTAGCGCTCTTAATGAACAACCATTCGTCATTTATGTAATGGTCGAAGCTTTTCAATTGCGTAGTCGTTATATCACCCCACATTCCAGGGTCTGAATCTGTGTTAGCTTTGACTGAGGCATGAAATATCTTTTGACAACATTGTATTTTTTATTGTGGTAGGGATCGAATAGGCGTTGGCCTGCGTGATCCTGGCGTCAGTTGAAATGTCGCAAAGGGGATTTAAACATTTTTTTTTAATTAGAATGTTTTGCCTAAAAAAATTCGCTGCTGCTCAAGTTTGGCACCGGGAGTGATTTTATTGACGGAGTTCAGAGGGATTGCGGAAAATGGCAGGCAAAACATTTGCTGTTTATGAAACAGGACAGCGCGTACACATTTTAAACTCACAGGTGTTGCCAATAACACTGAAATTTAGTGTAGCCTTTGAAACGCTTAGCATTTCTATCAGAAATATGCCGCCCTTTTTTCAAATTCAGTGTTGATGTTTGCGATTGCGTGATTGCAATGATAAAATAAACGTTACGAAGTGATGGAAGCTCGTGAGAATAAAAAAGCCCTCAAGCGGACTGGGATTTCGATGATTCGTGTAAACTGTCGGTATCTTCTGTTTGCAGCCTAAAGATTACACACTCACTGGGAAAGGGCTTGGGTGCCGAGAAGTCCTAGAAAATATGTTGAAAGCCGTCTATTTCCTTCAAATCGTAGTTTTACCATTAGAATGGTGTACTGCTGGCGGTGAGTATAAGGCTGACATTATTGGCATTTATAGTAAACCTAAAATTTAGAGTTTGTGGTTTCGGAAGATTTAACAGTGTATGGGGTTCGACTACCAAATAGCTGAGTTTTTAGAAAGGGGAGATTCAGATCTATTGCAGGTATAAGAAGCAGAAGTACAGCTTGTGTATCTAGAATTGAAACGCAATATGTTAATTATGCTTAAGAAATATTCTCCCATGAGACGAAATTATTGCGTTGTGAACATCGGCAATTTTGTTAACGGAGCTGAATGTGCTGCTAGGTAAAAGTTCCTTCAGGAAGCCAGAAAAAAAGCAAATGCATTTTTTGGATTTTATGTTAGATTAACTTCAGAAATGCCAATTCATATAGGACAGCATGGTTACAAACCGCTCTATGCTAATCAATTTGTGCTTGTCGCAGTTCTACTACCAAGTAATGAGAAGTGGTACATGTCGTGTGAGTTTGCCGTACTACCACCGAATGTGAACTGACCTCCAAACTTTTCTTATGCTGATCTCGCTAGTGCCCAAGTACCAGGCTGTTGTTTTCCCCGAGCTGCTTGATGAGCGCAGTGGTGAGGACACGAAAATCCTTAAGCTCAACGACGATATTACTCTGAAGCTGAAGCCAAGTTCTCTCCTTCCCGAAGATTTCTTCTTGCGAACATATCGACAAGGTGTTGCAGAGTACAGATACGTAAGAATCTACTCTTCTGTGAACTACGGCGCTGTTGCGTGCAGAGCGTTTTTGCATTACTTATTATTGAATAAGGTGCAGTTATTAACGCAGACTTTGAAACTAGAGGACCTATGAACAACAAACTAGAGCAACTAGAGCAACAAACTAGAGCAACAACAACTAGAGCAGTTACGAACAGCCAAAGGTCCACTTACTTAATAGCTCATCTATATAAAATGAAGCGCACAGAAATGTAAAAAAGGAACGATATACCACTTCTGTAAAACCCTTAACAATCTAAACAGAAATATTCTAGTCATGATTGGGTATAAACAGGCTATACAGCCCACTAGAGTATACATCTTGATCACTATATACTCACAATAAAACAACTATATGTCCACAACAATGAATATATGTTAAAAAAAGCAGTTATTGTCATAGATACAGTTACAGTCATGTCGTAATTTGGCATGCAAGATCGACAGTTAGTAAGGATTAGATAGTGCAATTTGATGAAGACTAAAACTGTAAAGGAACTTGTACAAACCTTAAAGAGGTGAAAAGAACATAGCATGCCCAGACTGCCAATCTTTTATTCAGAGTAGCGACAGTACAGGATTTAAAGGTCGCAACCAAGGAGCATGATTTCCTCTGTCACTCAGGCACGCACACGCAGCTCACGAGAAAGCTGCAGTTAAACAGTTTAATAATGCTGGAAGCAAGGTGAATTGACTGGGCACCTAATATCCCACTACTATGCTTTGAATAAATTCAGTGCAAATGAAGTAGCCCGAAGGTGAAAAAAATTGGCATTGGCTTAGCTCAGCTATGTCAGGATATACGTAGCGAAAGCATAGGTGCCTGGCGCTCGGCTGCCTATTCCTCTCCATTAGAATGCAATCCTATCCAATATAGTGTAATTCAAACCAATCCAGTGTGACCTAACCCTGTCCAGACTAATACAGTTTAATAAAATCCACTGCAATCAAGTACAGTTCCTTCCAGTGAAATACAACCCAACTAATCCTGCCCTATTCAATCCAAACCTGTCCAATCTAAACCAGTCCTGTTCAATTTAATCCAGTCCGATCGAGTCAAATCTAATCCTGTAAAATGCTGATGACACGCTAGTCCGAAATGCGCCCCTGACTGGCCTATCATCATCACTGCTATCATCCTCATGCTAGTAAAGGAGTATTAAAATGCGCTACTTACGGTCCCGGGCGTGGCGTATGGAGGTTTGATGCCAAGTGGAGACAATTCTTATTTTGATAAAGAGGCCGGCCCAGCATAATATTAGCAGCGGCTTAGCTCGGGGATGCCGTTTAAATTTTGATTGCAAGTCAAAGTTTGTTTAGTTGCCTAGCTAGGTTTTTGCTGTGTTGAAGACGAGACATCTTCTTATGGTTGCTCCTTGATTGCCAGAAGCTGCGGCATCCACCAGCTGCAGCAGTTGGTAGGCAACAGCTCTATGCCTCCCACCTCGCTTAACTCCTCGTTCGTGCAGTAGCTTTCGCTGCAAGAAGGGACAAGAAAGAGCGCTGTTTTTTTGTCCCTTCTTTTCTCCTCCGGGCTACTTCATTTGCGTTGAATGTTTTCATATAATAATAGACCAACTGGTCTAACAAAATGCTTGACTACACTATTATGCGCACGACATAAAAATAGAAAGAAATAAGTCAACAAAGTAAAAATTTAAGACGGAAAAATATCTCTTAATACAAAAACACGAACAATAAGAGCGAAAAGAGAAATCATAAAACCCAATGCCAATCTTGATAGCGGGATGCAAAACAGTGAAAAAGCTCAAAGGCGAATGGGAACGCGTGAACTGGCTGCGTAGATGGCAGCATGAAACATAGTTGTAAAGCGGAATTAAGGCAAAAATTGGGAAAATGAAAGTAAAAGTTCGTGCCAAAATGGATAAGAAGCATGAGGGCAAAACAATAACAATACAGGCATGACAGCGCGAAAAAAACAAAAGAGCGACACTGAGGCCTACAACCTGTAGGCGCTTGCAGAAAGGAAAGATAAAATAGCGCGTGAAAATTCGCAATGTTGCGTGTTTAGTTCAGAAAGGTATAGCATTCGGTAGCATTGAGACAGACAGCTTGTTGATAGCTTTGACCTTAGTGTTTGTTGTGTAAAACACTTTCAGAATCTCCGCTTCCCTCTCGACGGAGTGAGCAAAAGATTGTGCCCCCAAACATTATTTTTCAGTGAATATTTTTCTTTGCTCTTACTTTTACCTTCCAATTAGTGAGGTACAAATATTCGAAATTTCGAACATGAATCACATATGTATAATATTTGATTCATTTTCGTATTCGAAAAACTGATGTTCGTAATTTTAGAATATTCCAAGATTACCGAATATACCGAAATTTATCAATTCCACCGCACTGCTGCGTTTCCCTGCAATTTTTGACCGCCTGCACTGTGCAGTGAAACATCCTCGAAAAGCGATGGAGCCTTTTTGTAAAGAGGGATCTCCTCTTATGTGAGGAGGGCCTTGCCAAGGTGTCAGCGAAGTGAACTATTTGACAAAACTGGGAAGAGAGACATTTTCATTGCGATTTCACCTTATATGCGGACATCGATCCTGCACGTATTCATCCCATGAAATAGCTCTGATGCAAAATGTTTCGAGATTTTTTCAGGCTTATTTCTACTGAAAAACGAAACGTTCTCATCAAATCACATAGACTCTCATACGGTGCACATCGTTATCATAAAATATCTTTCGTAATTAATGTTAATGTACAAGAAACTACGAAATCTTACGCAATTATGTGCGACTTGTATGTGATTTCTTACGTGAATTGAGTGAGACTGTGTGAAAAAATGTGAGGTTATTTCCTCATACAATGTTTTTCAGTAGGGTCGTTAATTGGAGATTTCAGTTAACTTGTGCATTTTATTCTGCTCATTGAAGGTAGTATGAATGATTGTGTACTACATTAGGCAGCAATATGTGAGCTCAACACGGCTAGGTCTGTGATTCCTGCACAAAAGAAAGGCTGGTATACACGATTGTGTATAAAATCTATACTGGACGTTTCAATATGGTTTACAGTTCTGTGCAATTCTAGATTAATTTTATTTGCAAATTCCATGTGAATCAAGAAATGAACAAGACGAGAAATGATTATTTATTTTCTATTTTCCTTTCACCAATCGGATATTCAACGTTCGAAGGTATTTTTATCCCAAATTTGTGTTCGAACATTTCAGCATTCACACACCCCTGCTTTCAAAGTATTAATTGGCTAGACTGTGTAGACATCAATGTTAATCTTTAGCTCTCATTTGCGCTCACGTCCCGTTTCGAATATCCCCACCACTTTCTCGGTAGAGATTCTGGGGCAAGTAAGCAGGAATTAAACTGCAGCCTCGAGATACCTTTAGTAAGCTTCTTGATGTGCCTGGTTTGACACCGTGTTCCACTCTTCGTTTTTTTTTTTTTTTTTTTTTTTTTGTAGCTAGTAAGCAGACTGTTATGTTTACTTCGTTCCAAAAGAAAACCTTGGCTCTGTAACGGCTTGTCACGTTTTGATGCTAAAAACAGTGATAAGTTGAAGGCATAGCTTGAAGTAGATTATTTTGAGATTTTCTACGTGCATTCTCTAACCTTCTGTATTCTGTAATAAACTCGCACTACTGGGAATTAACGACAAGGCATCCAGCGGAGCAGAATGACTATATGTTTCGCAAGATTTTAATGTGCGAGCCTTGCTTTCGTCAGGTGTGGAGTGAGCAAGAAGTATAGATAGAGAAGATAGGAAGTGACAAGAAAGATACAAAGTAAATTTGTATCAGAATTACGATGAAAGCGTTCTGCTGGGCCTGCAGGCTGGTGTCGTGATATGCGGCGTCCCATGCAACTCTTTTCTATTTGGGTTTAACGCTGTCTGGCTTCCCATAAAGCAAAAATAAATAAATAAATAAATAAATAAATATACAAATAAATAAATAAAAACTAAATAGGTAAATAAATAAATAAACCTACTAGTCAAGTGGGAGACTAGTCTGCAATAGCGAATCGAGCCAAGTGCGTATGTAACTCCATTGTATCCCGTTAATTGTATGTGTAGGTGCCCACAGAGAATTCAGTTATGTGCTGCACCTTTCCTTTCCCTCAAAGCAAACTAAGTAAAGGCATTTAACACTGTTAAATTCTGCGCCAGTCTGTAAATGCTAAATCGCCAATCGAATCAATGCCAAATGATGCCAAACAGTGCTTTCGTATATCTTAATCGGTTTAAGCGAAGTTAAACCGCGGTAAATTTTTACACCTGTAATTTGAGAGGCTGAAATATGATAAAGCGTTTCACAAATTTGGAACGTATGCTCTTTTAAAAGTAATGAGGTCTTAACCTCATTACCGCAATTTTAAGCTTAGGGACCGCGTACTGCAATCTGTGTTCACTGGCTAGCTAGTGGGGGGAAGTAAGGCCTCCAGAAGCAGACAAAAGTATTCGAATTATATTAGTGACCGCGTCGTGAAGATACTCTTCTCGGTAATCTTGAGATAATTTCTCAATTCAGCATTGCCGTAAAAAAGGCAGGCACTTGCCTATCTTGGTTTATAAGAGCTTTGAAAGGTTGAATAAAACAAAAAAGAAAAACACTCGCCAAAGCAGGTAGTTGTCAAACGTTGTGAACAGGAGGGAGCAAGGAGCAACCGCCATAACGCACATCTAAGCAAGAATAATTTCAAAATGTTACTTTCTTCGATGAGAAGGCGGAAATTGTGAGTCCATACAAGCCTGCTTGTTCCCCTCCAGCAGTCGCACGCAGGTTTGTCATGGTATTTCTTAACCGAATCAAGCCTGTGCTGTCGCACTTCCTTCTATAACCGTGTTGTCAAAGTATGAAAAAGAACTGAACAAGGGTAAATGGGGTACGCCTCAGTTCGCAGATGAGCCAACGTTTCGACAAGTGTACTTGTGGACGTGCACATTTTTCTAAGGGCTTTATTTATTTATCTTTATCACTAGTTACGTTTTTTAGCGATTTTTTTATGGTATATTAATGGGCGCGCGCTCTGTTCCAGCTAGCATTTAGCCACTTCTTTTGTTTCTACCATCTTTCGGAGTAGTTAGCATGCAAGCCGAGAACGAGCCCACCTCTCGCTACTGTTATGCCCAATTACTCAATTCCTGTCTTTTTGTTTTCAGGCGCTTGAAAACTTTAGTTTGATTCCTTTCGAAAGGAAACAGCTGGTGGACAGTTCGTTCATTGCGGTATTCGTCTTTGCATCTCGTCTTTCGCACAGGTTTAAAGACGCTCTTGCACCTAATGCCTAACGTTATGCACTTGACAAATTGATAACGAAATCTGCAAGAATAGGCTTCCAAATTATTGCCGCAAATTTTTTCAGGTGCTATTTCTTATTGTGTTAACTGCGGTGACTCACAAGACGTGTTTAACCCTGCTGGGGTGGCGCAGTGGTTACGGCGCTCAACTACTGTTGCCAAGGGCGCGGGATCGAATCTCGGCCTCGGCGGCAACTTTTCGCTGGAGGCAAAAAGCAAGGCTCTCGTGTGCTGTGCGGTGTCAGTGTGCGCTAAAGAACCCCAGGTGGGCGAAATTTCCGGAGTCCTCCACTACGGCGTCTCTAATAGGCTAAGTTGCTTTGGGACGTTAAACCCCACAAAACCAAACCAAACAAGACGTCTTTAGAACGAAACCAGTTTTTATATTTAACTTGGTTTGAAAGTTATGATTGTTCTGCGTATATCTTTTCGCAATCTGTTGGGGAAACAGCGAACAGCGAACAACAAAATAGAACGACACGTCAGAAAAATTTGCGTGACCAAACCTATGCATATTACCTGCTGTAGAAGCTGCATATTTTATGGAAGAGCACGAACGTATGGAAGAGAATTCAAACCAAGCTCGCACTGGAACGTTTTCAGCAAAGTTGAATTCAAATAGGAATTGTCCTGGGCACTCCTGTTCTTGACCAATTTAAGCAGAGTACTTTTAAGGGTACGTTTAAGGTTCAAACCTGCGCCCCGTTCAAACCTGCGCACCTGAAAGTGAATAAACTGGGGCGCAAGTTTGCTTAGTTGAATGATGTTCACGTCCACCCTTACAGTTATATATATATATAGAGAGAGTGCAATTCAGTTAGTGTATGCAAAACCTCATATTTTGAATGAACATGGTCATGGCTTGACTAGTAACTGTTGTGGGGGCAAGTATGGCAAGCAGTCAACGAGAACAATCCTTCCCCAGCATAGAAACTTTCCTCTATCTGCGGACCGTTGACTGGGAATGCGGCGACAGTCTCGACCGGCATCTAGGGGACGGTGAAGAAATATGACAGCGCTGTGAAGTCACTCGAAGAGTGCTTCGGCTTACCGGAGGTGCTCGTGCAAGAACTCCTTAAACAGCTGCTGACGTATCCCAAGCTAGAACTTCAAGTGACGTGAACCTTATGCGATGCCTCCACTTTCAGTGAAAGGTCGCAGGACTTCAAACTTTAGGCGTTTAATCGGACAGCTACGGTGCGATGCTGTGCGCGGCTTTGGTTAGTGTACTCTAGCTGAGTGGGCTGTTCAACACCATAAGGTCCACAGTGCGGACGATGATGTGCTGAACAGCTCAAGCTTTCAAGTCATTCTACAATCAGTTCGTCTGGCTGTGAAGAGCAGAGAAAAAGTACATGGAGGAAACACGCATGCCCCTCACCATGAACGAAGGCCGGATCAACCCAGAGGACAGCTTCCCAGCAGCATAGATTGTAAGGGCTTAGCGGCCAGGCTCGGATCGGTGCAAAAGTAAGGAGAAGTGCACTTTCTGCGCTTCCGCGTGGCATGAGGCGGCAGACTGTAATGCACGGATGCCAGTAGAAGAGAAGACGAGGGAACTGGGAAATAAAGGAGGTGCCACCAATGCGCGAAAAACAGGCACATGACGAAAGGGTGCAAGAATGGTACACAACGGGGTGTGAAGTGTGGCTTACGACACATCACTTCACTTTGCGATTCGTCTGCTCTGAATGCCGACGGCAAAACCACTAGAGGATGGCATTTAACAGAATCTCTCAGCAGCAGCAACAAAAATGCCGTGCTGTTTCACACGGCTCAGGTTGGGGTGGATGGAGTGGAAAGAAAGCGTGTCTTTCGCTGTCTCTTCGATGGAGGCACCGAATAATGATTCGTAACAGCGCTCCATTCTAGCGAGAGCTCAATATAAATGTCTCTGGCGAAGAACTGACCATTTAAGCTTTCGGCGGCTCAGCCAACATTACGAAGAAAACAGGACGCCCGGCCAATGTTGCTGAGGAGGCAATGTGACCGAAGGAGCACTGCATCAAAGTCCTCGAAATTCCGGGCATTAGCTCCGACCAGCTGCTTCTTCCAAAAACGCTATACAGATGAGTGAGGTAGCTGATTTGGAATTAGCAGGTGTCACAGTCTTACCAGTTGACCAAATCACACAAAACGCACTAAAATTCTGATTGGGCAGGTTTCTAGCGGGGTATTGTATTGTGTACGCAAAAATGAGAAGAGTTCTATGAGCGTTGGCTTGCGACGACAGATACCACTGTCTGCTTTAGGCGTGTCGTGTTCCATCATGCCAATTCTGCGCCCCAACGTCTTTGACAAGGACGCCAACCTTTCGGACTAACGCCAAATGTTCTGGTAGCTGGACAGTCTCGGAATCTGCTCAAGCAGCTGCCTGTTTGCAAAAGAAAAACAGCAGGGGAGAGATTCACCCGTTCTGCGACTTTGAGCGACGAGTACTACGAGGCAACCTCCCATGTAAGGTACTTGACCATGGGCTAGCCAGCAAGAAGCTGTGTAGCAAGAGAATGCCTGGGCCCGTTGATGCGATGTCTGAAAATGATCTAAATCAGGTTGATGGTTTATGATGCAGACACCCACGAATATATGGATAAAAGATTTGCTGGAATAGTTCCAGCCGAATAAATTGACAGCGCCTCATCTCGAGTTTGTCATATGCCTCATCGGGCTGTTTTCCGCTCAGAATGTTCTGCCGCCAATGTTCGCATCGTATTCGATGCATCTTCAAAAGCGAATGACTGCATATCACTTCAATATGCCATTTCCACAGGACCGAACCAGAACCCCGACCTGTTGCTGTTAATTCTGAATTTCCGGTGCCAGAAAATTTTATTCACCACCAAGATTGAGAAAACCTTTCTTCTAACTGTCATCAAAAGGGATGACAGCGACGCACTCCAGTTCCTCTGATATTCACTTACGTCATGTGAAAGCTCATTAGAGGGTGATATAAAGGTGTGGCATATAAAATGAGTACCATTTTGCGCTACGAGTAGCCCTTACATGCTTGCAGCCAAAATACAACATCACCTGATAATTGTCTCTAAGGATATCTCTCAAGCAGAAGAAATTCTGGTTAGCTGCCTGTATGTTGACAGTTTGATAGCGGAGTCAGCAACATAGAAGAGGCGAAAAAAAAACCTTATAAGGAGACATAGCAAGTAATGAGTAGAGCACGGTTGAATCTGAGGAAGTGGAGTTCCAACAAGAATTACTGCAACAGCACTTCGTTGCTGATGGCTCTGCAAATTCTTGCACGGATGCTGCAATGACAATTTCAGCTATAGCAAGTGTACTGGGGATAGTGAGCGACAAAGAAAACAACGAGAGAAGTATTAACTTAAAACAGGCCTGGAGCTGCTCACTGCCAAAAGGAACACTAAAGGAACACTCCAAGCCTGAGAGAGAATCTTCGATCCACTCGGCCGGCTGAGCTCAATGACGATCGCAGCCAAAAGCTGTTCCAAGAGCTTTAGGTGTTTTAGGGAGGCTAAGATGAGATACTGCAGGAAGGTGTCAGTGAGAAATGGGAAAATTGGGTCGATTCAGTGCATCGCCTCAAGGCTATTTCCCTCCCTCGTCATTACTACATCCAATCCAACTGCAGAACTGAACTTCACATTTTCACGGAGGCAAGTCGCCAAGCGTATGAATATTTCGCATACCTTAGACATGAGAGGGGCGGGACAACAACAGGCTCCCTTGTGATTGCAACAACACATATGACACCACTCAAGACGCTGTCACTATCAAGGCTAGATCTCATCGGGACCTTTTTTGGAGCTAGAATGTACGCTTCCCTTAATAATCTTTGGTACTGAATATCGACAAGGTCACACTTTGGACAGACTCAATGATTGGTCTGTATTCGCTAAAGAGATCAACAGTGCAGTCGAAACCTTTTGTAGTCTGCAGAGTCAGCGAAATCCAAGAGAAAACAAGCCCAAGTGATTGGAGGCACTGCTCAGGCATCAGAGACACAGCAAACCTTCTAACTCGAGGGAGTTTTTCATATTACTCATGAGTTGCAAACAATGGTGGAAATGACTGCTATAGCTCGAGAAGTTGCCGGTAACTTGGCCTGACACGCCGGATGATATTTCCACCGAAACAGCTCACTAAGAAAAAAGAGCAAAAAGTTAACGGTCAGCCACGTTGGAGCACAAGATCTCTGCCGTTGACACAAAAGAAGCGCTTCATCAGTCTAAATCGCCTGCAGCGAGTCACAGATTGAGTGCAGCGATTTGTGCGCAACTATATTGGGAAGGAAGGTCAACTTAAAGGATTGCTGAGTGCGCACGAAATCCTGCAGGCGCAACATTTCCTGCTCCACGATGCTCAGCGATAAGCGTTTGTCGACACGAAGAGCTTTATAATCAAAGACGGCCACTTTCAAGGTACATCAGAACTTCGAAACATAAAAGTGTTTCTGGATGACACAGGACTGGTGCGACTGAAACGGCGTCTGCAGCACTCAGACCACAGCTCATCCAGTCGTCCTGCCTTCGTCTCCCCTTGTTCGTCGATCTCGTGGTACAGAGTACTCACCAACGATTTTTACATGCGGGATGCCTGGACACTTTCATACAACTGCGCGAAATGTTTTGAATCATATGGTACTGTGAGATCATGAAGAAAGAAATGGGTCGTTTTATAATATGCCGAAGAATGAAAAAACAAAAATGCCACAGTGCCTGAGCGTCACTGCCCCGCGACATGGGGCCAGAATCAGCTCCCTTAGCGGTTAGGCATCGACTTCGCGGTACCCGTTTTAATGAAGACGGAAAACAAGATAAGGAAATACTATAACTTGGTTTTGACCTGTTCAGTAAATAGAACAGTACACTGAGAGATTGTAAGCGACCTCTCAACTGGCGTTTCTTGGCATTTTGCCGTTTCATAGCGCGACGCCATCAAGAGGTGCAACATTATTTGTACTATAGAGGGATCGAATGGAAGTTCGTCGTGGAAAACGCAGCTTGGTGCCGGGTGGCTTTTGGGAGTGGATGGTGAGCTCTGTAAAGACTGCTCTAAAAAGGTGGCTTGGGTGCAACTATGTGAACTTCGCAGTGATCAACACTATTCCGGCGGGTATTGAAGCCGTGATAAACTCGCGGCCCCTAACCACGATTCCGTCTGACACCGGTACACTTTCCAGTGAGTAGGTGTTTGACCTCTTTAAAAACCTCTAGTCGAAGATAACCCATGAGTTCTGAAGCCAACGTCATTGAAAGTACCGACAGCGCCTAACTGATCAAGAGCCTCTGGAAACGATAGCGAATCGAATATTTTTGTTTACTGAGGCCCTGCTAAAATTTGACATGGACAGCGTGAAGTTAGCCTGCACGTTAGTTACCTGTTGCTTTATTCTTACGATTCCCACTCGACAAACATGGAAACTGGCCACGTGAGGGAGGTATTCCCTGGACGATATAGAAGAACGCGATTATGCATGATGCGCTTGCCAGGTGGCATTATAATAAGGTCCCTGATTCAACTCCTTGACACATTAGAACCGCGAAATGCATTAGCCAGTAGTCATTCGGTGGGGAGGATGTTAAGAATTCATTGTGCCGCTTCCGCAGCTGCTGCTGCCTGGCACATCATCCTGGCGGAAACACTAGCTATAAAAAGAAATGACATCTTGGAAACAGGCTACATATGTCATCTATATGCCTCGAGAGACAGTTATGTGCTCTTGTGGTGTGTGCACCGAGGAGCTGATGCGCAAACAGGGGCACTCCCTTCAGTCTGGTAACCCTGAACTTTGCGAACACCGGAGAGAGCAGCTTATTAAACCTCGCATCGACGATTTCCGCCCAGTGCCTCTTTTGTGTAGTACAGTTGTAGAATAAAACCCGGTTGTTCTAAAAAATCTTCCTAACGTCATTTAACAACGAACACAGTGACAACGCTTGACGTCGTTAGATCACTTCAGGAGATATGTAGTGCCATCGGATATACTTCACAGAAAGTGTAGACGCAGCGCATTTGTTTATATGCTGACATTTTATTAATTTGTTTTACTATATTGTACAAATAAAATGCTGTGCAGGCCTGTTATCAATCGACCTAGCGTCACAGATAACATTACCATCGATTCACACTAAACATTTCTATATTTGGGAAATTCTTGATCATTCGCACACAACTACAAAGTTTCAGCAATCATTTTTACGTGACATTAGAAAAGAAACTCTCCAAGAAGTTCCACTTGTCTGCATGTTCTGCATTTCTGCAGCGTGGGGAAAATATTTCGTGTATTCCTGATATTAGAATAAGCGATACACTCAGCTGCCCGCGTAAATAAAATTATTCCGACCAGAATGCATCTTGAAACCGCAGAAAAATACAAGGGACAAGAAAGAAATCAAGACGTCAAATCGCGGAACTTCAACCTTCGCGGAACGGAACTGTTGATTTCTTCCTTGTCTTTTCTCTGTTTGCGCGGTTTCAAGATGAATTCTAGTACTAGTCAGAAACTGGCCCACAACTCTATTATAATATAAAATGATTCTATGGTAACAAATGTTACGTTAAATTAAGTAATTTATAGGGCTTCACAAAGAAATTTCGCTGCCTTGATGTACGCAAAATGGGAGTGCACCTTTAAGTTGTTCGCATTTGTGATGCGAAGTGATTTAATTTTCCGATTTGTGTACATTCTGAATTATTGAAAGCTAAGAAAAAAAGAGCCAGGTTGTCGTTTCTTGTCCTCAGTATTCTGATCCTAACTGTAGTGTCTAAAAGCCTTGATTGTCGCCAGATAGGTCTGGGCTGCAGCAATACTTGGTCACCAACAATCCTTTGTTGATTGGTATTGATCTGACTAGCACATTTCTCACTGGCAGTAGAAGCCCAAACGCAGCTTTGCTGGCACATAGCGTCCTGTCTTGATATAGCGTGTCGAGAGCGACGATCTTATACTTTCGATAAGCACAAGCTTTATCGAAGCGTTCAACTTTACTGTCCAATCTGCAAAGCTCTTGCACAGGAAAAGAATAGTAAGTTTATAAGTAAGCTGGAGAGAGCTAAAAGACGTTCAACTTTTAAAGAAAAGAAAGGATTGGGTGGATGGGAAAAGTTAAATATATATAAGTTATATTACGAGAAAGCATTTCTGCAGTCGGATCATGATAAAATAACAATATTAGTTAGAATAGCACATAGAGCTTGAGTTGCAGAAATTCTAGTGTTATGAGCAGCAGTTTACAAATATTGCTTACAAAGAAATTATGGGACACAATCACGTACTTGGCAATAACACGAAGGTTAACGAAGAAAGTTCGACTAAAACTGAGAACTAGGAGTGAGACACTAGATGCAAAATGATAAGCGTTAATCATTGTATTTTGTGGCATGATAAAAACACAATGGTTCACGGTACGAGCTCAAGATGTTGATATGCATTAAATATCAAGAACAATAAATTAAGAAGGGGTGGACATGTACTGGAGGGCAAAATAACCAAGCATCTTTAGGATAACCGTCGAGCACGCACGAGGAGCGAAGCCTTTTATGGAGGCATAAAGTCAGATATGCTGGTTTGACATTACAGTCTGCAGGACCAGGTTCGCGTCTGGTACGAATCAATTTTAATTTCAGAGATATGTTATTGCTTTCGCCTGCAGTCAGCATCGTTAGACGGGTGATGATTCAGAGCAAAAATCTCAGAGTGATGATTTAGATCAAGCTGCTAAGCGCATGCGCTGCTGATTTCCTTTTTATACCTTACATGCCTTAAGTTGTGTCCTTTGAGACGATGCGTATATGAGCGAAATATCGTGATGTGTTGTGTTGTGTTGGGTGTAGTGGCGGCATAAGCAACTCAGGCTATCATACGCAGCCACAAGGTTAAATACCGGTTTGGTGTATGTATAGATTGTATTTTTGCTGAGCTATAGTTTGTTTGTGGTGTTAGCTACTTTCAAAAATCTAAGAATGCAGGATAAGTCAACAAGGACATTTTCGCCTAACATCAGGGCCAAGTGTAAATGAATGCGTTCGTTGTAGAACTTGTGCAATATTTTCTCCTTAGTGTTTCAAATCCTTTACATGAGTACCGAAATATAATGAGTAATATTTGCTGTCTGAGAGCATGCTTGTAGGGACAGCTTGTTGTATAAGCCTGAATGGACTATAAGTTCTTTGCAATAACAATGCTTATGTGTGCGCATTACGATAACTTCTCAATGCTAATGTGTCGCCCGCTGTAGAGGATGGTATTCATTCGTGTAGAGCGATGTTGGCCGCATGACACATCTAAAGACGGGAACCCACGTTATTCTTCCAGCTGCTCTAGTATCTGTCGCAGACAGTCTTTGCGGTGTGGGCATCTTATCTGCTTTTCTTGCGGTGGTTTTGAGTAGGCATGATTCATTTGTTCGATAGCTGCAAATAAATTAGGGTGCAGCCATAACCATAGTATCTCAGTGGAGCAAGGCTCAATTAAGTAGTTTAGAGCGAAAGCCCAACGTACACTGCTAACAAGTGAATCTTGTGCGTGTCTCATATAGCGCTATGCATGGAAACACTGGGCTGCTTCTGTCATCGCAGCGCAGGGAGGATGACGAGGACGTAGATTTCAGTGAATTATCCTACGACGGAGACTAATATGCATTTCGTCGCAAAGCTAGCTTGAATTGGTTTGAAATATTGATTCTCTAAAAGAAATAAATTTTTGGTCTATGGATATTTGAGATTTGACAAAGCGACTAGCAGAGCTGAAGAGAAAACATAAGGAGAATATGGTAGGTACAAGCTGTTGAAACTCCAGCAGATCGGATTGCGAGGCTAGGTTTTGTTCGACCATTGGTTTAAAGATGACTAAAAATGTCTATTTCGCATAATAAATTATAATGCGCTGATGGCTTACTGCAAAAAGTTCGGATAACCTGATGTTTGTTTATTGCATCAGAGAGGCCAGTATTCACACTGTGTTGTAGGAACTAACCAGCTGACCTGTTTTAACAGTATATAATGCCTTTTCTTGGGGCTTAACATTTAACTAATAAGTGTCAGTATTCTTTCCGCCGCCTTGGGAAAATATAAATATAAAATATAAAAGGTTGGAAAAGCTACCGGCGAATTAAGGCCGTTCTGCTTTTCTTTTTGTTTTATTATATTACTTTTTTGCATTTTTTCTTTCGTGAAAGAGATCTCATAGCAACATAGTGAACATAGATTTTATTTTCGGATAGATTGCTGATGCTACAAAGGTAACCCCACGATTTTTCTACCTAAAAGAAGCTGTTGGGAGTACAAACAATATTGATCAAAATTGCCTGTGATGCAAATATCTAAACATGCGTGAGTTACTTCGCGGAAATTGTAAAATAGAATGGTTATGATAAGCAGCACTATAAGGTCAATTTTTTCCTTGATGTCGGCGAGAATTATTGCTGACTTGCAAATATATTTAAAATCTAGATATGAATTGCCATGCAACGTTTATTTGCCCCGTCTTGTTATAATTTAGTGTGAGCAGACCGAGAGCTTTGTTTATTAATGGTATTCGAGTGTGCTTACAAAAAGGTAAACAAGACGTTTCCCTAACCTTTTATTCAATTGCTAAGAACCAAAATGAAAATTAGAGGTAAACAGACGTGTTCTCGATATGAAGCGTCTTGTTATATGGCTATGGCTTATGATACTATTTTTCAAGCATTAGATAAGCAACAGATGTCTCGCATACTTTCAGTTTGACGTAGAAGCTTTACAACAGGACTTATATCATGATGAAAGGGCACTCGCAGCAGTTATTTTGTCTGACGAAGATGGAACATTGCAGGTGGTAAGTACAAAGAGCAACTGCTCCGTATTTATGTTAGTTGCACGACCATTGTGCATCAATGAAAGAATGTATATCGAAATCAGTATCTATATACTGTTCTATGAGCCTGGATGTGTATAGAAAAGATGCACATGAGGTGCAAATGTGCTACCACCAGTGCGTCCTGTCACCATAATCTGAAGGTTGAGCGCTGGGGAACTACTAGATGAGCTTCCAGTGAACTCTTAAGCTTCGCCAATGTACCGTATTTTCGAGTTACGCTTATGTAAGCAACCTTCTGTAAGTATAAGTTGATGCTGGTGGATTCATTTTCATGACCGTGTGATTTTTGTTTATTTCGCAAAAGTTTTTAGCCTAGAAAAAAATGTATGAACAAATGAAAATACGGGGGACTTGGTGAGAGGCGTAGGTAAGCAACCTAGAATGAGATGCGGTTGGGGGATAGGCCGAGCACGTCTTTCAGATTTTCTGTCGTCATGAGTGAGTGAGTATGGTAACTAAGAACATGCATTACACTGCGGAAGTGCTGGTTATCTAAGAAGTAATCTGAATTTTGAAAGAAAAAAATTCAATCATGAATTTATTTCCACGTTGTGGTTCTATTATGCTTGGTGGCGTTCTTTCGGCTAAATGCGCACGCTCACATTGTGACGCAAGAGAACATGACCGCTGCTGATATAGCATGGTCACGTTACTTATAACCTAAATATAACGTCAGGGTCGTGCTATGGTACGCGATAATTATTGTTCAGGGGCAGTTATCATGTATTGTTGCCGATGAGATGCCGCGCAAGTCAGCACCCAATCGATTCTCAATACTCAAGGAGAGAGTGCCCAAAGGACCACTCCATCGTGCCTAAGTCCAGGAATAATGGTCCGATGAGAGGAAGAATATTAAATTTAATGTGGGCGACAGGAAGGACTCAGTGTTAACTGGAATTTGCCAATTATAGTTCTGTCTCATTTTTTTGGTAAGTTTCTTTTCTGTCAATCTTTCCGGTATTTGTTTCGTTCTTGAAGTAATGTTCTACCTTCTTTGGCGGTGGTCGAATTTTCCGGAGCCCTCCAGTACGGCGTCTCTCATAGCCCGAGTTGTTTCGGGTCTTGAAACCCCCAAACCAAACCAAAATATATGCTGAAGCAGGTACTCAGATTCCTTGCATGCGACTTTTTTTTTTCTACAATAAAAGTAAAAAACATCAAAACAAAACAAACATTGACAATAACAGCAATGTTTCCCTAAGGTTTCCTCTACTGGAGAACTTCACAATTATATTGTTCTGTTTTCACATGTGTCTGAAATATAATGATCATTATCTGGCTTCCAGTACTAGTGTGCCTAAATTGTAGCTAACACTTGAAAATTTCACATCGACCTATTCATGCTTTAGGGGAAGTTTTTTTAATTGCCATGTTTGGTAATTGATGATAATGTTCAATATTATCGGTCAAGAACTAGCATTACTCTTGATAAACTTTGAAACGTAATGAAAACTTAGCGTGGCGAAAAATATCTCTCAGTGCGTGGACAAAATAGAAGTGCGATGCTATAGTCAAATTTGCCTTTAAAAACTTCCCTGAGTTTATGACCGCTTCGGCTTGGTGAGCTTGCTAAAACGAATTGTTTGCGCAGGAAGGCGTAGTCGGGCCAAACTTAAAAATCCGACCAATAGAAGGAGCAGAACGAGCAGAAGATGGCCGCCAGGCACACCTCATAGACACCATAGAAGACGTGGGAAATGTTTACGGTATGTCACTCCTCCTTCTTCCGAATTTGTGGTTGGTTTACGTTTCTCCTTTTCTCAACGTCATACATTCGGACATGCCTGCCAGTGCAGTGCAGCTTCACCTTAGTGCAGTAATCGGACAAAAAGAATTTTTTAATAATAAAACGAAAGCCTTTAATGGCTCATGCTGTCGTAGACAAAGTGTGTCCCGCTTTTACGGTGTTCTGATTGGCCGAGGCCGGATGGCGTGATTCCGTTGTCTCAACGGTAGGGTCGTCTGAGCAGCGTCACCTGGCGATAGATAGCGGAAATATTGTAAAAATGAATCAGAGCGCATTTAAAGCCTGCCGTATTAGTTGCCTCAGTGGCGCAATGGATGATTACTACTTACCTGCGCACTTAGCGATTAAAACATATGTTTGAATCTTGTATGTGCAACATTTTTCTTATTTCTTTAAATTAAGACATTAAAATAACCTACCAATATCTTTCCTGGGAGGGTGTCCCGTTTAGGTTGCATCATGTGACATTTCTAATTCCACATAGCCACAAAACCAGCCGTGAACAGAGCCACGAGGTAACAGCATAACAACGGAACGGTAACACTATTTAATTCTGCTGAGAGGCAACCAGTGATGAGAAAGAAGTTGCGAGACCTTACCGTTGTGGAGACGGAATAACGCGCGCTGTGCGTCCTGCAATCTGCAATGCCACACTTGAATCTGCAATGCCACGCGACAGGAGCGATGGTGTGCCGTCCCAACACACTTGCCGGACAAAGTCTGATATATACTGCGCATTTATTTTCCTGTAAACCAGTTATATATATAGGTAGCACTGCAACGAATGCCGTGAAGAGGTTAACGACGGGAGGCAAATTATAGGATAGGAAGGGTAGGCTTTCGCCATTCTCCTCTTAAGAAACATCTGAGAGACTCTCTAATTTTTTAAAAATATTGTTACGTGGAAGATCTACAGTCCGAAAGCTGTCCGCACAACTAACGTTGATGAGGGTACCGATGTCACAACACTCAGCGTCGTCGTCTTCTCGGAGTTTGTTGCACTTCTTCGTCCTCATCACGAACAGCGAATACAGCTAAGTAACAATATATTCACCGCACGCATCGCATTGGAGCACTTTGACGAAAACATAACGAATAACATTGAGTCGAACGCATACATATTGAAACTCTGTATTTCAGGCAAGGATTTTAAAAACGAATTCGCAGAGGTCTCCGCTCGCGACGGTTTTGATCCAGGTAAGTGGGAAAGAAAACTTGAGAAAAAAGCATGTAACAACTTTCGGGCTTTATTTTTTCAGACGCTTTCAATATTCAAAAAATAACTCCGGAAGTACTCGTCCTATGCGATTCGGAATTTCGAGCGGGCTTTCAAAGCGACAAACGTATGCTCAGCTATTTGCTGATAGTTTTTAAAGTTGTAAGTAACCTTTGGGCAAATAAAATAGGCACCATATACACGCAACGTGATATTGCCCTATATTTCTTTCTCTTTAGGTTAGGCTACGCTATAGAACCGTTACGCATCCTAAGGTGGACATTATCTTCCGAGGTGTACAAATCACAAAGGTAAGTGGCTGTTGCATTTATATTAGGGTTGCTGCGGGAATCGTTAAATATATGGTCGTGAATAAAGCAGACTGAGTACCTGGAATGCGTTTGATTTTCTTGCCCATATGTCTGTTCTGATTTTAAATAATGTGCTAATAACACTACGTTGCTGAGTTAATGACAGAGACAAGTTTTCTTCCTTTGTACTTCAGAACTCGCATATGAAATAAAATTTTGACTAGATCAATGAAACTCTAATAAATTATAAATTGATGAAAAACAAAGTGAAGCAAGCACACCTCATCTAATGTTTCTTTTCTCCCGTGCTGCGTCTAACCACACGTTCTGTAAACTTTTACGGTGTGCTATTTTCGACAACGTGCAGATGCTTAAGAAAATGGCTGCGGCTTAGCTTGGCCAAGTCGATTCTGTAAGCGGAAGCTTTGTTATGCTTAATACTGCTGTGCTGCTAAGCCAGGGTTAGTGTCCTATCGGAAATGTAGTTTACAGAGCGGAAGCACGATTAAGCATTCTCAGACTCGATTTGCTCTGGTTTAACTCCTACATGGTTGTCTGCGCACGTCAAGGACACCACGTCCGGGTCTAGACAACACACCAAGTTTGGCAGCTGTGTGAAGTAGAACTAGCGATCATCGCCGGCTCCTCGCGCTGCACGTGCAAAGTAGCGCGGCGCTGGCTCTTCGGGCCACACCCATCAAATTCCTCGCGCCGATGACTGAGATGTGAGACGCCAGGCTCACAACAAATGAATCAGTGAATAGAGTCGGAGAAGTACAAACATATAATTGGAGAATGGAAAGGCAATATTGTAACGTAACGTTACAGAGAAGGCGCTCTGGCACTCTGGCACCGAAGAACACCAACAGCCAGTCAAGGCAGCACAAAAGCGGAGCACCGTATTGCTTCGTCGTCTTTTCCGAAACACCCATTCAAATCTTCGTCGTCTATGAATGGCATGTGTCAATATTACTCATACGAAGATGGAAGGAATGATAAAAAAGAACTCAGGCCTCTTCACAAAATGGGAAATTCTACCCAGAGATAATGCGGCATTGCTAGAAGACCTCAGACATATTGATCTCTCATGTTTTAAGTATGGGCAAATTCCATATTTTGAAATAGGAAAAAAATTCGGTGAACGCAGCTGTATCTACTGAAAGCAACAAGATCTTCAAGTATGAGTTTCATGTAGCGTGCTTGAGGACTGCGCACGCTCTACGCTGGGAGAAGGATCGAATACCGTCCTTCGGCACTAAATGCCTGAGTAGGACGTTTGTATTATTACTTTTTGGTCTGTTAAAAGAAAGTAGTAATAATCAAGATCCCAGCCGCTTTTAGGTGCTGGTAACAAATAAGCAGTATAACTCAACACGTCTGCGTGAGATTATTAACCATATGTTTAGGTCTTCGAAGTCAAAATCGCCTACCGTTTTGGTGTTTAGAATTTAGGGGTCCTAGCATTTGGTACATATTCTCTTATATTATGGCTGCAACCTTACATAATGCGCGCCGAGAGCGGTGCTGAGATTTTATTGAAAATGTTTCTTATGTAGCTAAACATTTACGGGACTTTAGTGCCCCTTAACCAGGAAAGGCATCCCATTTGAGATTTTTATCACAGGCAGAACAATCTATCAGCATTTTAGGGCTGTGCTATGAGGTCCTAAAGCAAAGAGATGTCAAAAAGAGCCTATACGCTGCCATTACTAGTGGCTATACTAAGGGTTGTAAATATTCAGGGACGATTAGTGGCATTCATGCTGCATATACGCGGGAGTATCAATTTTCTACAGCATGCTACATTATTAAGTTATCATCCGTGTAAAAAAATGAAAGCGATCAAAGGGACAATAATGCTCGTTTGTGTGGAGGCAACAGTCTTGATGGCACGTCCTGCAGTCGTCGACATTTTTATGAGGGTAAGGCTACGAGCTAAGTGGAATTATAATAATCTTGTGTTCAGAAAATTGTGGAAACTCCTATTGCAGCTCCAAAGGCAGGCATGAAATTCTTTGAGGGGCGGAACTTTAAACGGGGGGGAGGAGGGGGGGTGTATCGTGTGTACGAAGGCCATCTTCCTCATGGAAGGAGGTGCTAGAGTTAGCAGCCCCTTCCAACTCGACAATCGAATCTGTTAGAGTGACGTCAGACAATTGTCGGAACCATCACACGTCAAAAGGCTGCGAGGAGCTAACGAGAATGGAGCGCTAGCCCGGCAACATATCTCTGATCCACAAGTGCCTGGCTGTCACCTGTTACCTGCAACGTGTCAATTGCAATACTCGCAAGAGTTCAGTGCTGTCGGACTTTAAACGGTGTTGGCAAACTCTCAAGTGCTTTCCGCCTACCAAATCCCACCTGAAAAATACATGCCCTTGACTTTTAGAAGCCTCAAGGCTTGAAACTTTTGTCGTCAAACTCTCCGACATGGGTCTTTTAACGGTTTTAGGCTGAAAGCCTGCGTGAGGAATGCTCGTGATTTTTCAAGGCTGCGAGGTTTGAAACGATCTGAGCGGGCGCCATCGACAGACAATCTTTTGAAACGTGGCACTAAGGGGGTCATAACGCTCTCGTGCTACCATTTCATGCCAACTTGAAGAAACTTGGTAGGTTACCACTAAAAAATAATGTGTACGTATAAAACTTACAGGCACAAATGAAGGAATCAGTGAACAAGTGAATTGCAAACTTGATATAGGCTAAGCAGGATCCGCATGGGGAAACGAAGATGGCGAAGAAAGAGGGGACCATGAATGCTGTTGCGTCAGACACCTAAAGACGGAGCTATATTGTCTCCGCGTAATTTTATTTTGGTTGAATAAGTTTCCTTATGTACACGTCCGAGAGCGGCAGATTTTATATAGAAGCTGCGTTACGGTTTAGATATCCGTGGAGGTGCAAGAACGTTCAGTAGCTCTTGCATTACGGATATAGCTATTGTAAGATATAAGCGTTGCTCGGCAGTACAAAACAAAGACGAAGGAATTTTTCTGCAGGCAATGCCACAGTATTGTACCCTGAAGAAAGATGCAAGAAGTAGACACAGAATAATGTAAGCGCTGTATTTCGTAACACTGTTGTCCACCTAATGTCTAAATTAGCAAACAGTATCAAATAAAGAAATGTGAGATATAAAGTTCTAATAACGCGAGTGCGCGCCAGTAATGGAAACAATAAAATTAGGCAGAACTGAGGAATGTTTACATATATTAGTTGTTGTTGTAGTCGTGGCTGTTGGAAAAGGGAAAACAAAATGCACAAGACGGCTACTGGCTCCGTAGCTGAGCCACCTCCGCTGCCTCGTGCGGACAGAAGAGAAAACAGAGAAGAAAAAGAAGAGAGGAAAGAAAGACGCGCGCAGCAACAACAGCCGTTGTCCACCACCGAAGCAGTGGCGAGTGCAATGACGGCCTACAATAGATAAAATTTGGTGGCAGGTTAGCCGCCGCCGCAAGCGGCGTTGACCTACCTGTCCCCTGTTTTTCTCCCCTACCTGTCCCCTGTCCTACCTGGTTTTCTCCCTATATCAATAATTACGATATAGGGAGAAAAATGAGCATGATAGCTACTGCTA
>JAJIZL010023373.1:141092-198753 GCA_023969395.1 Amblyomma maculatum
CATCCATCCATCCATCCATCCATCCATCCATCCATCCATCCATCCATCCATCCATCCATCCATCCATCCATCCATCCATCCATCCATCCATCCATCCATCCATCCATCCATCCATCCATCCATCCATCCATCCATCCATCCATCCATCCATCCATCCATCCGCCCCATTAGGGCCAGGATGAGCCACCCTTTACCACCTACATTGTTTAGTGTGGCAGCACAATCGTCCCACGGACGAAATGTTTTTTACTCAGGTTTCCGACATATATGATATTGTATTCTGTGTGTGTGTGTGTGTGTGTTTGCGTATAACACGTGAAATGTTATATTTCAGCAAAATCTAGGAGAAATATTGACCGAAATTTATGCTTTAAAGCACGCAAGTGGAGGTGAATTGGTCGTTGGTTCGTACACCGCAATACGACGCTATTAATATATGCTCGTTCGTAATACCTGATATATACAATAAGAAATCGCTTGACCATATTCGAAACGCTATGCGAGGAACGGCTGCATAACGAGTTTGATATTAAAGGAAAGAAAACTGGGGCCACTTGCCGTTTGACCTTTATTTGTATAAAAATCGACAACTGTTTGATTATCTGAAGTCACGGTGCTGCGGTCTTGGGTAGTTCTGGATGCACCAACGTGATGCATCGCGGATCCTCGGTTCGCTGTGCGCATCCTATGGCCTTCTCGTGATGTCATTCATATTTCCGGGCTGTGCAACTATAGGGGCTAAAACATTGTGCAACTGCGGTTGACGTAGTTTTTAAGCCCCTCTCAGCCATGAACGCCACTGGCTTTCATCGTAGCTGCAGGAGTAATACTTGTCCGTTAAACAACTGTAACTTGCTACATTTGTCGAAAAATACTAAAGAATTGATGAATACATTATATTGTCAACAGGGAAGAGAAAAGAAATTGAGCAAGATTTCCACCTTTAAGAGCATGACGTAGCTGCGATAATGACTTCGGCATACGGTTTCCCGGTTCCCCGATGTTTGGTGTGTTAAAATAGGGTGAATAATTTGTGCGCTTGATTTTGAATTCTACTCAAGGTTGAGCTCTTACAGCATTTTTACTTTTTGAATCGAAAATGATATCTCTACATTGCCACCTAAATTAGTGTTTATCTATTGTCTTCATCGGCGTTCTGTGTTAACTATAAGACAAGGATGACAAGAATAAATTCTGAGTACTATGATACGGTTGCGAGGGTGTTTTTCCAAATTTATTTCTGCATTACATGTTGTAATGGTTCATCCTTGTGCCGACTGCCTGCGGACATGCGCTATATATCTGTGGTTGTTAGCAAATCGATTGATTAAAAATGGAGCAAAAAGTAATATAAAATTGTTTTGCAGCCAGAAGACGAAGCGACGTACTACAAGTATCTGGCTGGTAATAGAATTGATGGCTATGAATCACTTCAGGGCATTGTGAAGTACTATGCAAAGCACAATGACTCTTATGAGGAGTTTGACATGGTCTTTTTCTTGACAGGGTAAGCATCGTTTTGAGTTCATTTTTGAAATTAAGATTTTCAGCTACACTCTCACAATTAAAAAATGCGATAGGACGCTTATGAGAGTGTAAAATGAAGTCTTGCACGTTAGCTGTAGTTTGACAGGAAAAAGCTTTTTTTTAAACATTCTGTTTTTTTTTTCTAGTTAAGTGGAACAGTTTTAGTTGGATCCGTATTATCCAGAGACTGCGGTGTTACGTTTAGATTTGAAATCCCGCTCCGGTACAGTAACCCCAGCGACCGCTCTTCTGAGCACTCCTTTCCTCCCCCCCCCCCCCCCCCCCGTCCTGACTGGCGATATATGCAGTAATCCCTCTGCGTCGGTGGGTTCTTAAACACTACATCTCTTAGGCAAGGCGGGCTCCCTACTACGCTGCCTCCCTCTATCCTTCCCTACGTTTCTCATTTCTTACTTTCCGCACAATGAAAAGCGTGACGTATAGCATTTGTTTGGAGCCGCCAAACTAATGCTGTAATAAGCAACAGGCGCGCGCAAATCTGAACATGACGTTATGAGATATGGTTAGAAGATATGGTTAGAAGATATGGTTATCTGCTGAAGCCATTGCAGACTTGGGATTAGAAAGAGATCAGCTGGATCTTAGCGACCAGCTTAGACGACAGACAACTTAACATAGTTCCATTTGATTCACAACATAGAAGGCTGATTGTAACCGAAAACTGCCGTCCGCGCGTTGCCAAAGTGTGATGTCAAGCAGTATCCGTCTTGCTTATCGGTGGACAACTACCCTTAAAATTAACAATACCTCTGGTGAACTGGAGGTGCATATGCCGTCGGTGTGAATCCCTATTGCATACTAGCTTCCAATTTGTCCAGCATATGGATGCCAAATGGAAAGCAAATGGTGAGATACTGCCCGGAGCATGAACAGAGAATGATTGCGTCACAATTCTAGTACGTTATCAGGTGCCTATATTTACCGATACGTTTTTCTCAGCTCTAGATTACGGCCACTGTGATGTCTTTTCGACCGATCGAGGGTTATATGCTTCGCGTAAAATGTGACTCAAGAACGTTTCATGACTAGGAACTGAGGTGACCTGTACAGTGACCGCCGGTAATTATTCTGCTTCGTGATGCCGAAATTAATTTGGGTTGGTTTATAGGGTTTTACGCACTAAAGCGCCTCATGCTACGAGAGACGCCGCAGTAGAGAACTGCAGAAATTTCGACCACGTGGAGTTCCTTAATACGCACTGATATCACACAGTACACTAGTGACTTGCCTTTCGATTCCACCGAAAAGCGGGCACTGCGGCCGGGATTCTATCTCTCGTCATTGAGTTCAGTGGGTTGGGCGACAGTGTCAACATATAGATTGAGAGGTTGAAACGAAGCGGATATCCGAGAAGCACGCTGATATCTGCGGCTGAAAGCTGTTTGAAGAAGATGCGACCCCGAACAAAATAACGTAAAGAGACTGAAAAGAGAAGACAGGTTGTTGTCATATCCTACGTACATGGAATATCACACAGTCTCAAGAAGATAGCCAGCCGATTCGAAATTAGGGTCATGCTTTCCGCACCAAACAAGTTAAAAAGTATGTGCAGGAAGGTGAATGAAACGAGAGAGACTAAGGCAGGATGCTGAATACTGCACAGGAAACGGTTTGTCAAATGCCGCACGGGTGTCGTGTACAAGATCCCCTTGACATGTGGGAAGGCCTACGTGGGGCAAACAGTCCGATGCATCAATGAAAGGCTAAGGAAACACTGAAATTCGTGTGCTGCATTGTCTGCTCCAGGAAACCTGGCGACCCATTGCTCCCGGTGTAAAACAAATGACAATCAACAGGACATGAGGAGCACGGATTGTGTACCAAGGTTCACCGAAACCAAGGTGCTGGCAGGCGCAAAAGACAGTTTTAAAAGAGAGATTATTGAAGCATTCAAGATGATTTCGGGGGAAAAAGGGGAATGCGTGAGTGTTCCAACGGTGGCGCTCAACAGTAAGGAGGTGTTACTTCTCCGTTTGGACAATGCGACAAGATGTTTGGACAATGTGATAAAAATTTAGAACTAATTGGTAATTATTTTTCTTTTATTTTCATTTATTTTTCTGAATATTTTGTTTACTTCTTCTTCATATTGTAACCCCACGTTTTGTGTGAAGCTTCTTCTTCTTCGTAACACAAAAACTGGCAGTTGGTACCGAGCGCATCATCTGTGTTTAATTTCCTGGTTTTATTTCTCTTGTGTGTGTATTGTTTTTTGTGTATAACCATGCAGCGCCGGAGCCCGATAGCAAGTACTACTGAGCTTTATTTCGAGTATCCTAACGAGTTAGCTGTCGCGGCGAGGCCGAAATAAAATTTCGGCTGCTACTTTTGTTGTAACGCGAATAACCTTCATTTCTGTCTTTCGCACGACAATAAATAATTAGATCGCACTTTTTAGAATAGACTGCTACTGCAAGATGTGCAAAACTCGGGTATTTGCTTTTGTCACAGCTCTTTTATGCCATTCCCTTCAGTTCACGCTTCATCACGGCATCGGAACAGCTTATTGCCGAAAAAAAAAAGAATAATGCGCAATGGTACACACCACGCCCAATCAATTTTAGCTCGTCTAACCCTGGGCACTCTCACAAGTTTTGAACTTTCTGCTGCTGAAACCTTGTCATCGCTGGTCGTATCACAGAACATCTCCGAGATAGGTGAACTGCATGCGTGCGCAGAAGCACGCTCGCAGACACCCCAATTTCCAATGCATTCGAGAAAAAATTCTTAATAACGCTTAACTGCAACCAGAGCGGCCGTATTGAAGCCAACGCAGGAAGCAGTGCGGGAGGAAGGTGACACAAAAGAGACACACAAGCTGCGATGTCAGCTTCCTACATTGTAATGTGGCCAAATTCGAAAACAATTGGTGGTGGCTTAGCTCTATGATATGCGTAGCGAAAGCATGTGTGCCTGGTGCTGGGCTGCCAACTCCTCTCCAATCTAATCTAATCCCACCCAATCCAGTGCAATCCAAACCAAACAAATATAGTCTAATCCAATCCGATACAATCAAGTACAGTTCATTTCAGTAAAATCCAATTCAATCCAATCCAATCCTGCCCAATTTAATCCAAAACTGTCCAATAGAAACCAGTACAATCTAATCTAGTCTAATCCAATCCTGTTCAGTGCTGAGCACACGTCCACGTGAAATGCGTTGCTGACTAGCCTAACATCATTACTATCATCCTCACGGTAGAGAAGGAGAATTAAGATGCGCTACTCAGGATCCCAGGCGCGGCGCAAGGGGTTAAAGCGCTCCGCTGGGGATCCGAGGGGTGGAGGTTCATTTCGTGGTGGAACGATTTTTATTTTTTATGAGGATACTGTCCCAGCATAAAATTAGCAGTGGCTTAGCTCGACTATGCCATCTTAATCTTGATTGCAAGTCCAGGCTAGTCTGGTTACCTAGCTATGTTGTTGTTGCATTAAAGACGAGCATTTCTTCTTTTTCTGGTTGCTTCTTGATTGCCAGATGGTGCGGCGAGCGCGCGGCGTCCGCCAGCTGAGGCGGTTACTAGGCAACGGTTCTGTGTCTCCTCGGAGCACTGCCACAGCAAAATCGCAAGTTGGTGGCCAATGTAGCTTTCGCTACAATAAATACGGATACACGTTATGCTTTATTTTGTTTTTGGCTTGAAGCTAGGGTTTTGAACAACAGGCGAACCGGTGACTGGGAACCTCAGCGGCAGCTTACTACAAAAGTATAGGGGCAGCTTAACACTTGCTATGAGGGCAACGCTACAGTTTTGAGTTTGGATCTATTGCGCACGGATGGGAAGTCGAAGAAGGCCACATGCAGTGCGCAACGCGAGAGAGCGGCATTTAAACACACGATGCGATAGACGGCAGCGATGGCTAACAGGTTCCATCATAGCCCGCGAGAAATTTTTCTTGGCGAAAAATTGCATTCAAGTTTAGGCTGCGCAGCCTTAATAGTCTACATTTGAGATAACTGTAAGCAACTGCTAGTTAAAATTATGTGACTACTCTACAAATAGTGAGAAGCATTTTGAGAGGTAATAATTGTGATACTTGTTCTATCGATATATGATATCACGCTTAAAACACCACAAGATTATAATGCTTAATTTTAACGTGAAACTCTTAGTCATGTTTAGTTCGCTAGCTTTAAAATTGAAGATAATTAGGAACAGAGGTGCTTTAGAACGACTGTTATTCGCAAATTAGTTGCCCCACAACACCGAAAATATATTTCATTTTTTGATTTACACACTGCACTAACACGTCAAGTAGATTGGCTGCAGGCGGTGCCTAAAATAAGTATGTCACGTTCTGGCAGGAGCTTGCTAAAGGCGTCCTTCACCCTTTTCATTGCTCCGGGGATCACCTCTCTTTATTGCTCCGTGCTGCGGCAACACACTTCCCAATCGTCGCAACTTTGCTTAAAGAGACACTGTAACATGTTTTGCAAAAATCTGGCTTTGACCAACAAACTACAGTTGGTAATGCTGCAAACACAAGTATCAAATTGAAATGAGGTAGAAAATAGCAAAAATAGCCATTTTTAGCAGAAATGCACAGCCGGCGCCACAGTGTTCCCCGCGGTCTCACCGCCGCATGTGATTGGCTAAGACATGTTGTGGCGACATGAGTGTGTGTGTGTGTGTGTGAAAAACTTTATTGCAGGGAGCAAGCTTGAGGTATCCGGGGTAACCGCTCGCAATCACTAGGTGGACTCCTCATTACAAGAGCCCATTGGCGACCGTCGTGGCTTGGGCGCGGTGGACCAGGGCCTTCTGGCTCGCCAGGTCGAAGCAGCCGAGCAGGGCTGCCTCCCAGTCTTCCCGGGTGGGGTGTAGTTTGGGGACGAGGTTCGGGGTTGATTGGCATGACCATACCATGTGGAAGATGTCCGAAGACTTCTTCGCACAGTGCGGGCATTTTTCTGTACAGGCAGGGTCAAAATGTCTTAAAACTGCCGGAAACAACAGCGTTTTGGTGTAAATACAGAGGAGTATGTGTTACTCCACCTTTGCAAGGCCCTTGCAAGGCTTGTGAGTACAGGGGAAGCTGCAGATGTTGATGCAGCGTTGCGCGGCATGCCGATCGCAGCTCGCCGCGTCATTGCGAAAGTGGGCATGGCGCGCTATTTCCACTAGAGTGATCATCGGGAGTTTCACCCCATGTATCCGTACCGGAGATGCGCCTGAAAACGATGTAGCATCTCCATTCAGGAGAGCGGAGGTCAGCAGCCAGCTTGCACCAGTTTTGCATGAGAACTTACTAGGGTGCAGAGTAAGGCATTTTCAAAAGCTTTGCATCTCATTATTATCAGAAATCAGCGAAACCTTGGTGCGCATATTTTAAGTAAGCAAAGGATGCGAGCAATGCACAGGCTGACTACCCCAATTACATGTATCCTGCCCCGCCCAAGGGAACATTGTTCTGTAAAGAAGGCCAAAGGCGTGGTATACCTATTCCATACTCTGACTGTCCGACGTCGTGTGCACGAGAAACGAAGTTTATCAAAAGCGTGAAGCAGCACAATGCTGATATCAGATAAGTGAACAGTGAGTGGAGTGTGGTTACTGAGCTCTGCAATGCGCGTGAGACATTGCAGAGCTATTGTACTGTAGACCAAGCTAAACCCGTGCGGTGTGCTCCATCAGTCATAACACTTGTGGGAAACTGTTCCTTCATCGAACGCTCACGTTTCAAGTTTAGCGAATAAACGGCATATGTATTGCAGAAGCAAAGCTGCAACTTCACAGTAATCCTATCGTCGAGAAAAAACCATGTTTTGAGCGTGTTTTCTTACAAGAGCTTAATGTTCATTTCTCACTTAATTTGCATCCCCAAACTAGAGCGAACTACGTAAAATGTTTTCATGTGAATCGGGTAGGTAGCTAGTAGTCATGACGAGTCAGCAACGGCTAAAAACTAACGAGGTCATATATATGAACTTCGATTATTGCTTGCTTGTACGCATCGAACCAAACGTCGGTGTGCTCCAGACCAGGATGCACCCATACATGCTCAGATTAGCGCTACATGCCTGATCTAACAATAACGCTTGCGCAGGGGTTCCACGAGCATGTAAGGCGCGCGCAGTGTGGGAAAGAATCTCGAAAAGCCATTACAACTTGCGGCACTTCAGTGGGCTCTTTTTAATCACCTTTGAGTTTGCAAATGATTATCAGGACACGCGGCTGATGAGCTGAGCGGTGTTCAGCATAGAAGCCGTAGTATTTACCCATGCCCTAGAAAATAAAACATGCAAATATATCCACGCGCGGAAGCTGTCGGACCGTGCCATACTTGCATCATGAGACGGCCCTCCGTAAGCTGACGACAATCAACGCTTAACGCAACGTTTCACATACAAATGAGACTTGAACTCTAAAAATAATGGAATTAGAATTGGAAGTTTAAGCCATTACTTCCATTTTCCTTCTTTCAGTAAACGCAGAAAATCGCAGGAACCACGTCATGTTTCGCCTGCGCCTTCATGAAAAAAGCGTTGTAGACATCGCATTATAAACAAACTTTGCACGTAGCTACAGTCAAGCAAATGCTTCGAGCACAATACGTTTGCTTTAGTAAACTTCAATTTTTCTCTCTTCTCTGCAGCTTCCCATATCACAATGAGGTTTTTGCATTGTTAGAAACGATGGCAATCATCGTCGCGGCCACAGGTGCTCGTGCACCCCAGCGCATGCAGTGTTGTATCGGGTCACAATACTAACTTGAGATGTTTTGTATGCCCAGAACGCATGTAAGACGAGGAAAACCGCACGTCAAAAACTATTTCGGGTGGTTCTGAATGCCTACAGCACCTCACTGTGGCGTCACATCCGACGTCATGAGCGAGGTTTCTCTCTCAGCTGTCTTCATCTCCAGAGAATGCGCAGCGTGTGGGAGATTTGAATGACGCGTTTTCTGTCAGTGATTGCGTCGGTGTGTTTATGAATAATCGAAAAAATAGCTTCAAAGACGGGAATAACAAATAATCTACCGCAAAAGTCTAACGTTATAGCACATTCTAAAACTGCCTCATTGTCCGTTTAAGGTCATCGAAAAACCGCTCCCAAATGACCATATCGCTTAATGGCTCCGTTGCTCCAGGCAAGCGGTTTTTGATGAATAAATATAACTTGTTCTCAGTAGAAAACAAGCCCCAGCGCCTGCAGCAGCTAAAAATATGGTAGTTGATGAGTCACACCTCAACATCGCTCGGAGGTTTACTAGCAAAAAATGGGCTCTCGATACGGCTTCGTGCACATATTTCGTCCAAGTCTAAAGTTAGGGGAAGCCGAAACAAAATAGTGACACAGCAAATCACTTGTCTGAGTCACCTCCTTGTAATTGCTGCGTTGGCTCTTTTTTTGTATGTCACTGTACTACTACTGGCAGTAGCAAGGTAAGTAATATATTATTTTCTACCATATTGTGCTATATAAAGCATCGATTGAAAAATAAATGTATAAACAATAATAGGCTTCATTCAAGCATGAATCTTTCAAATGAGGTAAGAATACCAAGAAATGGACATAGTTCCGAAAGAACAACGCATGAGGGCTGTCGAAGGATCGCCTCGAGCGCCAAACCAATCAAGCGCGGTGTGTTCAAAGGGCAGAGAAGCCCATCAAAGCCCTGGAGTTAGAACCCCTCGTGAGCCGGGACCCACGTGATCCAAGCTTACGAGGGGATTTTAAGTCCAGAGCTCTGATGGGCTCCGGAGCAGCAAGATCGAGTAATGGGCCTAGCACGGGACGCTTCGCGAACGCGTCCCCCTGCGGGGCTCTCTCTCCCTTGAAGGCCCCCTAGGGTCTTCATACGAGGGAAACGAGGGGCCTCTACATCGACGGTCATAAAGTTATCTTGAGTTTGAACTTGCCCTGAACTTAGAGCAGCTAACCGGCCGCCGCGGGAAAGGGGCCAGTACTACCGAGTACCTGTATTTAGAGCAGGTCCCGAAGGCCTCGCTGATATCAGCAAAAAAGAATAACAAAAAATTTTTTCCAGTTCTATTTAGTCGAATCTATTTTGTTAAATTGCTATATTATATTCTTTACGTGGCGTTAAAACTGGGCTTGAATATTTGGTTAGAGTACGTTTTCGACTTTCGGTAGTTAAAGCGTTTAGACGTTTTCTGGTTTCCAGTTCATTAGAACAAAGTGTAGACACAAAAGCCCGGAGAAAAGAGGTCTATTTAACTCGACGCTATGAGCGCGGTGTTTGCTCGGGTATTCGATGAGATCGTTTTTTTTTTTTTTGCGCAGGCGTGATATGGTCCAAAAACAAGGTACTGTGGAACTGGACAGTCTTTCAGGTGAGTGCGAAACGGAAGGCGTTTGAACGTTTTCAAATGGGCGACGCCAGGACACGGCATAGCGGACAATGAAATGTTCTGTATTTCATTCTGGTATGATTAGAATCAACGTTCTGAGAAAAACACGACGGGGACCTGCGTCGGCCGCGGAGACCTCTGATTAGTCGATTGAGTGTCTTCGCCGAGGCCGCTTTGACTTTTGCCGAAATCACCAACCTACACAGAGAGACAAGACGGCGTTTCCCACCTCCCCATCCTGACCTTCACAGAGCGCAGGCCACCATGCTGCTTAAACTTCAAACAAATTCTATTCTCAGCTATTCGAGATTGGCACTGATTACGGACGGGGACTACGACCCCGTTTGCCCCAATTGTGACTGTGCAGTAACGGCCAAATTGGCACACACCCTCTGGAAATGTAGGGGAAGACCACCCCCTCGTACTTTACTGCTAGCTCCCTCCGAGGAGAGCTGGGACCAACTTCTTGCGCGCTCAGAGAAGAAGACGCAGCTGGCACTTCTTTCGTGGGCCCAGAGCGTCACCCCCACCTGGGGGCCACGCCAGGCCGACATGCCTTAAGTACTACTCTTTGGAATTAAAAGTTGTTTCTCTCTTCTCTCTCCTTCGCATTTAACAAAGACTCCTGGTTAATCGAGATATATCAGTGGTCTCTCGCGGTCGAATTACATGATCATCATCAGCCCGACTATACCAACTGTAGGGCGAAGGAGTCTCACATATTCCTTCAATTAACGCAGTACTGTACTAGCTGTATTAGCGTCAACCGCTCACATAATTTCCTGCCCCCTGCTATGATTTCTTTTCCTTAGAATTCAATTTGCTACACGTAGCGACCACGGATCATCCACTCTTCGCAGTACAGGTCCTGCCAATGCCCATTTTATCTTCTTGACGTCCACTGAAATATTATTACCTAGTTTCTGCGACACTCTGCATGTCTCCTAACTCTTAACATTACACCTACCATTTTATGATTCATAGCCCTCTGAGTTGTTCTCAACTTAAGTAGAACCCTCTTGGTTAGCCTCCATGTTTCATCCGGAAAAGTGAGCGCCGGTAAGAGCAACGGTTGCATACTTTCCTTTTGAGTTATGCCTGTAACATGATAGTCGTAATATGCGAGTGCTTGCGAAATGTGCTCCAACCTAATCTTATTCTCCCAGTTATTTTGCTTACGCGGTCCGGATCTGTGTTTAGTACTTGTCCTAAGCAGACATATTCGCCCACTACTTTCAGCGCTTCGTTACCTAATGCCAACAGGTGCTCCTTTCCGAGGCTATTGACCATTACTTTAGTCCTCAGCAAATTAATTTTTAGGTCTATTTTTCTGCTTTTCCGGACTAGATCATCAATCATTCTTCGCAATTCGTGCCCTGAGTTGCTTAGCAAGGCAACGTCATCAGCGAAAGTAGATTAGTAAGGTATTCTAAATTAACCCTTATTGTAACTGCTCCCATTCCACTTTCCTGAATACTTCTTCTAAGCAGGCTGTAAATAGCACTGGGGAGATTGTGTCGCCTTGCTTAACAAGTTTTTTTTTATTAGAACGTTACTAATTTCTTTATGGAGAACTATGGCTGCTGTGCAGCCGCAATAGATATATTCCAGAACTTCTACATATTGCTCATATACACCGTGATTTCGCAATGAGGAATGAGGTGTCGACGGCTTCAAATGTTTTCTCGCTATCGATGAACGCTATGTAAATGGGCTGGTTATATTTCTAATATTCTTCTATATATAAGTTGATAGTAAGGGGGAACAGCGCAATCCACACACGGACAAAAGGGGAGGACGAGACACACACAGCGCTGACTTGCGCTGTTCCCCCTTGCAATGAACCAACTAGCCCGCAACGTTTTATTCATGATAGAAAGGATATGATCGATGCTAGCAAACCCTTTCTAAAAACCTGCCTAATCTTTGTGCTCACAGAAGGCTGGGGTTGCCCTGATTACCTTAGCGATGACCTTAATGAATACATTGTTCGCAGCGATTGTAAGCTGGTTGGTCTGTAATAATTAAGCCTTTATTGCTTTCTTTTTTTATGAATTAAGATCATGTTAGCGTCCTTCCAAGGTTCCAGTGCCGTCGATATTATAGGGCATTGCGTGTTGTAGAGGGTGGACAGATTTGCTAGCGCGAGATAGCCACCGCCTTTTAACAAATGTGTAGTTACCTGATCCTCACCTCAGCCTGCTGCCCGCTTTTAATAGCAGTTGAAGCTTTTTTAACCTTGTCTTTCTTTATTGGCTGAACGTCTGATTGCTTTTCAATATTGTTAATCTCATTATTGTCTTGACAACTTCGGCTAGGTCAGTATAGGTTAAAATTGAACACTTCGGCTACTTTAAGTATCTTGCTCATATTTATGACATTACCCGCCCTGTCGCTTTGCGCATACATCTGATTTCTGTCCATGCCCAGTTTTCTTACCACTTTACTGCTACCACCTTCCTTTACAGCATGCTGGATTATGTTCATATTATTCTTACTTTTATCGGACTTTTTATACCTATTGATTATCTCTGAGAACTCTGCCAGTTTTATCTCATGTGTTGGGTTGAACATTTCTTAACCAAATCTTTCGTCTGCTTATATAATTTCGTCTCCTTAACCACATACGCTTACTGCACACTTAGTAATAATATTTCTGAAGGTATCGTTCATTGCTTCTAAATACAATCCTGAATTCTTCTACCCCCCTTTTTACGCTGTCATTTTTTAATATTTATAATTTATTAACGATGCGACAGTATTGGTTCGCACACTCCCAGACACCCATAGAGTGTCTAGGGCAGCTGTTACGATCTCAAATAAGATGACCTCTGCTTGCATGCTAAGCTAGGCGGAAGTCAGCTACCTGTAGTGACAAAAGGGGGTGGCCTTTTTGCGCCCAACTTTTGCCGGTTGAAGCCAGAGGAAGGGTCGAACTAAGAATTACCAAGCAAAACAAACTTTATACAGCAAAATGCGACTGAGGGAATTCACACTAAGGCAATGTAAAGCCTGCAACGAAATAGGATTTCAAGAAAAACACAGGCTTTACAACACTGAGCAATACACAAGAGAGTCAGAGCAAATGAAAATCAAATTGTTCACTGGGCACTGCCAAAGGCCGACGTTGGAGAGTCACAATGAGGCTGTCCCGTAGATGGGCGCCGCTCAGCTCGCAAAACAGTGGGGTTGCCGAGCAGCGATTGGACCTCGGGAGCCGAGCCGAATCACTGCAACACTCGATGCAACACTGGCTGTCTGGCTGCCGAAGCGACACGACCTCAATAAATGGAGCGCGCTGCGTCTGTCTGTTTAAACGCACCAGGACAGGCGCGCACATACACATAACTGTGCAACACCTGTTAATTTCTGATGGCCGATTAGTCAGTTACAGTTGGAGAAAAGTAAGATAGATATCCTTATGCATGGTCGCTTAAAACGACGGGCTATCCTAAGTCGAAGGGCAGCCAGGCTCAGTATTGCTCACTACACTGTCATCATGTTGTTTGCGTTATACAGTTTTCTTCCTGTAATCAACCCACTCCATAAATGAATTTTCAATTCTTTTCAATTCCTTTCAATCCAGTAGAGACCTTTTTTGAGAAACCAATGGAAGGATGGAAAAACTTTATTTTTGTCAGAGAGCATGTGTGGACGATTTCGTGTTAGATGGCCATCAACCTATGGCTGACGGCGACCTGGGTGGCCCACTCCACGGCCCTGGTCTGGACGACCGGGCCTTAGCTGGCCAACGCGGCCTCCCACTGCTCGAGGGAAGGATCACGCATAATATCCGCCGGTGGCGGTGCTATGCTACAGCTCCATAATATGTTGTCATAGGTTGCCGATTCTTGACACCATTTGCACTCCGGCTGAATGTCCGGGTATATTTTGCTCAACACGTAGGGTTGAAGAAACATCTAGTCTGCAATCGTCGCCAGACGCATTCCTGCGCCTTGACCAATTGCTTGTCCGGGGGTGGGTAAATACTCCGTTCAAGTTTGAAATGATTAGTAATGTCATGAAAGGATACCAGCCCATCTCTCGTGGACCTTCCTGGAACGTCCGGCTCACCTACTCGGCTGACGAAACCTCGAGCATTCATGAGAGCCGTCTCGTTCCCAGGATTCTCAGAGTGTGCATGTACCCAGACAATTTCCGCCTCCGTAGTCCCTCGCGCCGTGGCCCGAATCAGAATTCGCGCCGCTGTGACAGATATTCTGCCCCTCGCCAAATTTCGGATGGCTGTTTTTGAATCGCTGAAAATCAGGTCAGCATTACTACTAGTAATAGCTAGTGCTATCGCCGCTTCCTCTGCAGTTTTTGGGGAGCGGGTTTTGAGTGATCCGGAGGCGATCAAGCATACGGGACATGCAAAGAAAAAGGAAGAAGCGACACCGAACAGCTGCTATCGAAGAAGAATAGATCTAAGAATTTTACTCTCAATGGGATATATTTTCCTTTAAAGGAGAATTTTTCACGCAGACAAGCGGAACAGGCATAACAGTGGCATTATAGACAGCGGCCGAGAAACTAGTAAAAGAAGTGATGAAGCAACGAATGCTGCAGTCGTTCCCGAATGTATTTCATTTCTTCAGTGTGTGGATGAATCGCTTGCTTCCCTGATGAATTATTCGGTAGAAACTTTCGCGGCGCACCTAACGTCTGGAAAAGCGGCCACTGAGTAATGCACATGGATAACGGCCTCCAGTTTCTGAACGTGGAGGTTGAAGCGTAAAGGAAAATATTTCGCATTATCCGCCTAGCAAAAACGTACTAGCACCGAATGCTAACTAAATTTCCTCTCTGGTCAGGCTATTGCACTCAAACCGTCACTCCCTTATGCCGAGAGCCATAAGAAGCTTTTTCTTGGAAGCTGAACGCAAGCCATGTCGCAAAAAAAAAAGAACTTCCGCGGCTATAGCAAAACCAGACATATATTTCATGGGTCGTATTCAGATATGTGGCGCAAAAAACACAAACACAAGAGAAGATGCACAACACGCGCGCACACTACCAACTGTAATTAGAATTTGAAAACACTTCCTCTTCACCACGTCTCCTCTTTTACACTCAGGCACATTTCATCTTCCTCTTCTCCTCATCTTCCTCTTCTTTGCCAAGGGGATAATGGCACTCTCTTCCTCGCAGACTTTAACATCGTCTAAACCTGGTATTGACCAATCTCATCTTCCTCTTCTTCTCTTCTTCCTCTTCTTTTTCAGGGGGATAGTGGCAGTTTCTTCCTCGCAGACCAAATACCTCTTCCAAACATGACAGTCACAAATTCTCACTGTCTTATTACCCCACACCGCTGTTTCGCCCAGTAACTCATACCACGCTGGACAAGCAAATATCACCACATAGTCACATAGTCATACACTAAACACCACCGCCACACATATCCAGTAGGACATGTCCATCCACACCACATAGCTTGTGTCCAAGAATAACAACTTAAGGCCAAGAATAACAGCTTGAGGCCCGATAATAATCTCGTTCTTTGCATTACCCAGGAGATTTGCTCAATAAAATTAAATTCTTTTCTACGTAAACTCAACGAAGCTTCACTAATGCATCTCTCTTCTTTCTTCTGTATCCAATACGCTTCTAAAATTTCGCGTGCCATCTTATCCCGACTCTTGCCTAAAATGCTTAGCCTGCTAAAGAACGGCTCACACTTGCACTTTTGGCAGTGCAAGGCTAAATTTGACCCTTTGCCATTTTTTATGGACTTCTCGTGTTCCCTCATTCTATCATTAACACATCTTCCTGTTTGCCCAATATATACTTTACCGCACGTCAGAGGAACCTCATAAATCACTCCCACCCGACATCCAATATAACTCAACGTGCTTCTTATCGCATTGGCCTTTCTTTTTCCTCCCTATTAATGCACATAACCCACCCAGTTTTTTGGGGGCGGAAAACACAACTGGCACCTCAAACCTACCAGCCACCTTTTTCAGGCAGTGTGCAACTCTATGTATATAGGGAATCACTTTTTTTAGAGGCGTATTGGATACAGAAGAAAGAAGAGAGATGCATTAGTGAAGCTTCGTTGAGTTTACGTAGAAAAGAATTTAATTTTATTGAGCAAATCTCCTTGGTAATGCAAAGAACGAGATTATTATCGGGCCTCAAGCTGTTATTCTTGGCCTTAAGTTGTTATTCTTGGACACAAGCTATGTGGTGTGGATGGACATGTCCTACTGGATATGTGTGGCGGTGGTGTTTAGTGTATGACTATGTGACTATGTGGTGATATTTGCTTGTCCAGCGTGGTATGAGTCACTGGGCGAAACAGCGGTGTGGGGTAATAAGACAGTGAGAATTTGTGACTGTCATGTTTGGAAGAGGTATTTGGTCTGCGAGGAAGAAAGTGCCGCTATCCCCCTGATAAAGAAGAGGAAGAAGAGAAGAAGAGGAAGATGAGATTGGTCAATACCAGGTTTGGACGATGTTAAAGTCTGCGAGGAAGAGAGTGCCATTATCCCCTTGGCAAAGAAGAGGAAGATGAGGAGAAGAGGAAGATGAAATGTGCCTGAGTGTAGAAGAGGAGACGTGGTGAAGAGGAAGTGTTTTCAAATTCTAATTACAGTTGGTAGTGTGCGCGAGTGTTGTGTATCTTCTCTTGTGTTTGTGTTTTTTGCGCCACATATCTGAATACGATGCAGCACCAACTAGCCTCTCAAGCCGTTATTTTGAGATTTCATGGGTCGTCCGACGAGTCTGAAAAAAACAACAACTAAAGCAGACAACATAGCTGTCCCGCATATAAAATAGGCGAAAATGCTGTCATGCTTTTTTTGACTTGGGCTAATCGGTTTATCGCAAGCCAGCATGCATCCTCGGCAATACCACCTATATACATACAAGCCCTGTTCAAGTCACCATAGACCTGACATAACAAGCTCCGGCGTGTGTTTCCGTTGCTGTAATCGCGGCTGAACTGTGAGCCGACCTCGGAAACGAGTACTTTTGAATTTGGTATTGTGCCATAGATTGTAGGAATAACGTTACAATATCGTTTATTCTTAACATGCTAAGTAGCTTTCCCTGAATAGCTAATGGTCGCATGTCTAAAAATGCATCCGAATTATTCTTTCATTAGATAGGAACAAGTGCTCTGTGTGTGATTTATTATAGCAAACAGCAAAACGGATGTCTGATATGTATTCGTCAAAACGCGCTCCACACACAATCAAGTAGCTTTACGATATAGGAAAATGTCAAGCCACCGTCGTGTTCTTGCGAATCACCCTGATGGCCGCGAATTGAAGACGTCCTTTCTGGTTAAACAGCAGTGTGTGATGCAAAGAACGGTGAAATACAATTTTTGTTCTCAAATTAGATTATTAAGATCATCACTCATAATTACATGAGAGCATCTTGCATGACAATGAGGAACACAAGAAAACAAAAAAGAAAACCTGAAATCTAACCCCCAAGTACATCTACACTACGGTAACAGCGCAACATCGCCAGCACATAAAGCATACGTTAGAGTAGAAAGCATTGTATTCAGCAGAAATAGAGGTATATGGCGTTCCCTCGCAAGTACGCGGATAAGGAAGGGGTCTATCAGAAAATAAGCAGTTTTCCACTCTATGCAGAGGGGCGCATAAAGAAAGAGAAAGCGGAAGGCTGAAATAAGTACACTACAGACGTTCAAGAATATCTAGATACCGGTCTCTCGAAACGGCTGCCGAAGGTGAATGCCGTGCGTTTGTAGGCCACTACACACTTCATCTTCTACTGATGTTTTGCTATTATGAAGAACCAGCCTGGTTCCATAATGCACGCTCTTGGAGTATGCATTAAGGAATTTTTATTGCAAAACACAAAGGGAGGGCCAGTGCCTGGATGACTCCGCTTTCAAACACAACTATGACATTGCCAATAAGTGGTAGAAATAGCAGAAATAGGGTGAACACGGCGGTCGATGTTGCATTTTGTCGTATATTGCTCAAGGTGGTTTTGAAGCTTGAAGCAATAGGTACAGTGCTCGCTAAAAGGGGCATTACCTAACATATTCACAACTAAGTAAACCGTGGATATATTTCACTCTCAATATTACGCAGAGTTATGTAGTCCATGCCTGCCGAGGCCGGAGCCTATACGATGTTCCAGGCAGGTTACTTTGTTGTTTTTCTTCGCTACCGTACGAATTCTGCTTGGATAATGGGTACTACTTGGCGGTTAAAGTGAAGTACGGCACTTTTGTGGTCTCCGGGGAGACGGGTAATGCACTCAATCATAGGTACATCATCGATTCTTCGCCTCGTAACCACTGATTCTAGGAGCACCCAACACTGCCTGCCATTGGTGTTGATTAGGCCTAAAGCCTGATCCCTTCGTTGGAACGTCGTATCCCGCGAGGAAATGCGAACAAAACAAAAACAAAAAACAAGCAGGTGACTCCAAAAGACGCAATGAACAGTCGCACATCCATGAAAGTAAGCACATTTTCGGCGGGTAAAGTCTTCCTGGGTATCAAGGCACTGAATAACAGCTTACGGGCACGAAACGACACCGGCCACAGCAGAAAGCGTTGGACCAGCAGGGTCGCTAGATTATGATGCCGTTCCCTGTTGCAGCGCGATTTCCCTCGATCACAGTCGTTTCCTCACCAGATTACAGGCAATGAATTAGCTTGGCGGCGTTGCCTTCGGACGTGGCTTTAATTGTCAGGAAACTCCGAACCACGTACGTAACCGCGTGTACAACATGTATGTATGTATGACGTACGAAAATTCCGCGTACAAACCTTACAGGGCGAAATGTCGACTGATATTGAAGGGCATTCGCGGAACATTGTGAATGCGTGAACCATCGCCTCGTAATTGGAAACACTATGGTCGTCTACATTGAAACTTAACTTTCAAAGTCACAACACATTGTGGCACATGCAAAACACCCTGAGAAATTTTCATCGACTCTCATGCTGCCTTAATCAGTGTATACAATAACCTTTGCGACATCGGAAAGTGCGACATTGGCGATCCCCGCATCATCCTTCTTCGTTCCCCAACTCGTGTAAGCGACGCATGGTCAGCAGCAGCTCCGTAAAAGCGGTAGACTAAAGGGAGCGTCGCAGTCTTCGTTTTCTACCTTTTATCACGATGAGGCACGCTTCCCTTGTAATGCTTATTCTCAAGTGCATTTTATGCCGAGAATTGTGAGGATCGGTTGGCAGGAAGCCTTAGGGAACGACGCAAAGACAGCGCTCGTGAACGCCAGGACTTTGTCAGTAGACTCGTGAAAGAAGGCTCTGGCGGCGTCATGACCCCGATGTCGTGCATATAAAAGGTCATTTAACGTATGCAGTCGTATATCTATCATTCCTCTTGACGTATTTTACAGGCTATGCAGGGCGCTTTCTTAGAGCATTTAGGCAGTTGTAAACGCTGAGCCCAGTTTTTATAGTGGCGTAAAACGTGTTTGAAGGTGATTTTAATGCAGGGGGCGTGTTATGAAAAGCAGAAAATTGTACAGCTTTCAAAAGATTCACTGCACCTAATATTGGCCGTTTTGGGGGGATGTACAGCCTCGTCCACTTCTAGCTATAACACCGTTACTGCTTTCAAGCGTCACTGCGTGCGACTCGGCCGTGCAATAAAGTTACGTGGCAGGCCATGTGAAGCAGCACGTCCGGCTCCTTCTGTGCTTGCATCACTTTGCATCAATATGCTCCTGCGTCGGACGCAATTTTGCTTTGAAAGCAGTGACCTTGTCATACCTAGAGGTGGATGACCTTGTACATTGAAGCTGCAATTAGTAGTCATGTAAACTGTGCTGAGTCTTATTAACGCACTGCAGCAGACTATAGTCTTATGCATGAGTCACAAACGTTAGAGTGCTTTTTTGATGAATATTCTTCCACTGCCCAGCGAACTTAAACAAGGCAGTGAAGCAACCAATGGAACTTTTGCTTTACAGGATTTGCTTTTGTCGCATCTGCTTGTACAAGTCACAGACAGCAGCTTGGTGAAGACACACCGTACAGTTATCGAAGTATCCGAATCATATCCCATGAGTTGGGGCATGCGTAAGTGTCTCCTGAATACTGGTGAATCTTTTTCGGGTCTTTTTAAGGTTCAGGTATAGATTCAACAGGAATCATGCATGGGGCAATATTTGGGACTGTATTCTTATCGGATATCTCTTGACCTGCTTCTGATTGCTGCGTTAGCATAAGGTCACTGCACGTACTGCCATTGAGTGTTATATTTACCTCAGTGGCGGCTTTTAGAGTAGTACCAAATCATGTCCCATTAAATTCAATGTTTGTGTTAAATGTTTGGAATGTGAGCAAACAGTGTAAAGTTGTGGAAACGTCCAGCTTCAGAAACAATTCATATTCTTATAACAGGAGTTCTCTTTGCTTACATAACGTAACGAAGTAATATCTGCTGCACTTTCTTGCCAATTCTGCATGGATTTCAAGATAACAATTTTAACGTTTTGAGTGAATACAGAAAAAGTATATCGTTCAACAAACTTTATTGCAGATTTAAGAGAAGCGGGTGGTAAGAGCTGCGGTCATTCTCTTTCTCTCTTGAGAGAAGGGATAATTGTCTTTTCTCTCTCTCCCTTGAAAGAGAGTGAACTCTCGAGCATAATATAAGCAAACATGTCAGACTTTCTGCATGACAACAAATTAATAGATCACAGGCATGATGGGTTTCCGAAGGGATTATGTACAACAACGCAGCTTCTTTAAATTGTTCACAAATTCGCAGAAATCCTGCACAGACAAGGTAAATTTACTTATTAATTTATTTTGAAAGGCATTTGACCGTATGTCTCATCGTAAACTACTAGCAAAGCTACAGATAGTGCTTGAAAATGATTCACTGCTTGCATGGATTCCTGCATCTTTGTCGTTGCAGCAACAAAGTGTGTTTATTGATGGTGTGCGTCCTGGCTCAGCTCCTGTTCAGTTGGGCATTCCGCAGGGATCTGTGCTCGGTCTCTTTTTCTTTCTAATGTTCATGAATGATATTAAAAGAAGTGAACGTGAAACTAAGATTTTTTGCAGATGACTGCTAATTATATCAAGAAATAAAAAGCTTAAATGACCAGGTTTGTTTGAATTCCTCATTGGCCGAGGTAGAAGCGTGCTGCGCCACATGACAGATGACTATTATTGAAAAGAAAACGGCCGCTATGTCAATCACACGGAAATGACACCCGTTAAAAATTTTTTTTGGTCCCAGAATTACATCCTACCCAATAAATTCGTCTTTTGGCGTACAAAACATACATTGTACCAGTTCCTGAGTAAGCCTCATTAGTATGTGACCCGTAAAGCTAGAAAAATATCACGGAAATGGAAAGTATCCAAATAAAATCGGCTAGTTGTATGTCACTGCTATAGCTGGCAAATGTTTCCGACAGTTCTTATAAACAAAGCAAACTTGGAGACGCTTTATTTAAGACGCTATAAAGACAGACTGAAATACATGTATTTACTTTGTCATGATATGCTGGAAATAGATAAGGATATGTATATAAAATACGTTTCTAGGCGCCGACCACAATCTTATGATACAAAGAAATTTAGTTTCCTTGCAGAACCGGCGTATAAAAACACTCGTTTTTTCCAAGGACAGTGGGCGAGTGGTATGCGCTCACCGCCTGTATACAGTGGAATGCACGACCGTCCAATTATTTCGTGGCATGCTCGACAGCAAAGTGTCTGTGTACCTTATATTTGTGTAATTATACACAAGTCTTCATGTGCACCGTTATCTTACTAGTTATGCTCCATAGATTTCGTTTCGTGCTCAAGCGATCAAGCATGCGTGGTGTATTTTTTTGTCATATCACTACTACTTTCATGTCATTTGTGCGCCATGTTCTCTACGTCGCGTTTCATTTTTGCCCGCATTTTAGTACTTGATTTATTTTTTCCAATGGTCCTTTTGGATAATATAATGCTAGAATCGTCAGCTGAACTTGCACAGATTGAGAGGTGCTCCAATTAGGCTGGCAACCTGTTCTGCACCTGCCTTTCTGAGAAAACGTATTCCTTGTAGCTGTTGATTATCCGAATTTTTGTGGGTGAATTGTTATCGCATTCATGTAATGCTTCTTTTGCAGTCCATTTTGTTCGCGTGTTTTGTTCTGCCCACTGCTACCATAGGCCCAAAGTGAGGCCGGCAGTATCTTGTAAATAAAACCACCAGCAGTCCCGGCGGCAATGGTGGAATAGTGAACCTTTTATATCAGTATAGGCCTAGTATGCTGACCCAAAGGGCGCCATGTACCGATTGCCGAAGCAGTGTGGGATAATGTAGGCATGACACACTTTAGTGAAAGTGTAAATAAGAGTGATATGTGCTGCATTAGAATTATGTTTCACATTGTTTCCCCCATTCCTTTGTGGATATTTGCCTTACAAACACTGCTAGTAAGAAAATGTAACCTCTGCAGTCATTTGGAATCAGCCACTGCTGTGCGTGTACGGCTGGGAACAGAAATCGCGAATAATAAAATTATGCGATAATGTTGCACAATATCCTTTCTAGAACACTGAGGTTTGTGAACACAAGAGAATTGGATATTCGAACTGGAGGAGTCAAGTACAACCTGACCAGGGGATGGGTTCAAAACAAAGCGAAAAATAGAATTATTAAAAGGATCCTTATCAAAAAGCTACAAAAATTCATTAACACTTTTAGAAGTCTTGGTGCAAAGGCTCATATGCAGGTATCTGGTCCTGCCTTTTATATGTCTCACATACGTGAATGAGATCAAGTAGTTAAGAAATAACGGCTACTAGAGGCTTGAGTTTTGTGGTTTAACCCCCCAAAGAGACTCAGGCTATAAGCAACGTTGTAATGGAGGGCTTCGGAAATTTCGGCCACTTTGGATTCTTTAACGTGCACTGATATGCACAGAACACGGGCGCCTTGCATTTCGCCTGTATCAAAAAGTGGCCGCCGCAGCTTGGGCACAGATGTCGAGTACTCCAACCACTGCACAACCACGGCGGGGCGACTGCTAGAGAAAATCTACCAAAGGCTTGTGAGGGTTGATATACTGTGGAAAATATGGTTGTGAACGTTTCTGATGTCATTTAAATAATTTAGGGCTTAGTAACGTTATGAAAGAAACGAGCGAATGGCGCCCACAACAGCCACACACAGATGTATTAAAAAAAGGTAAATTTAACCAAACCACGAGCAACAGGCATACCATTCTGGCGGGTCGGCTGTCTCTTATTGAAAAACAAATGCGGGGAGTAAATCTGAAAACAATCATACACATGTAAATGTACACAGACAAATTCAGAGCATGCAGCATTTGCGATTGCGCATTTCTTGTTTATATTACTGCACATTATATTTTTCTCGTTTTCATGGCGTCAAATAATGTGGAAGCCTGCACTGTTGTTTGTGGTTAAGTGTTTCTCGCATTGTAGCTATTTTTTGTCTGTTTTGATTTATTTGAAACAAATATGAAACGTCGAAGACGTGAGTGCAGTCAGATAAGTACGTTGAAAACTTACACTTTTCTTATAAATCCTCAAAACCAATTCTAGTAATATATTTAGAGTATTATATAAGACATCAAAAGCTAGTGTCATACTGTGATATGTTTTGGGTCGTTTCGAAAGAGTGAAAGATAAAAAAAAGAGCGAGTGAAGTAGCAGATTTTTGCGGAACTTATATAGTAGTTTTGGGAGGCTATATATATATATATAAAAAAGAACATAAGCTGAAACCATCGCAGCGAATAACGTATTTTATGTTCTGTCTGCACGTGTACAAACCGTATTCATCGTCAATATTTGCAGGGGTGAATGTGGTTGAAAGCTATCAGTGGGAAAAACTTTGTAGTATTTGAAGTACTTTTTCTACAATGAACAATTTTCTCTCTGGGCACCGCTCATATACTATCCTCTATTGTTTGCAGGTTGGGATGCCCTCACGACGGCTCGAGGATCGAGGGAATTGTGAAAGCATTTACACCTGATTCCACAAATTGCCCCTGGCACTATGGCTTTATTATGAGCTACGAGGAAAATGACCACAGAAGCATGAAGTTCTCAGATTGTTGCACCTATCAGATAGCCCAGATGTCATGGTACGAGTACATATAGAGACCACGCTAGAATCAGTGCCGTATGTTTCCTTCTTGAGCTATGATTTTTGTTAGGTTGGAAGCATTGGCATTCCGTTCCTTCACTATCACAGTTCCGCGCGACTCAAGATTTTGTGAAATCCCGAGCTGCAGTTTTAACGCGATAGCGTTAAGGGACACGTGTCGCAGAAAATTCGGTGTCGTCGTCGGCGGTCGCCGTTCCACGTCGTCCGGCGTTGGCCGTGAGCGAAAAATCTCAGAAGCATTAATAAATAAAAACGAGTAGGAAAAATTGCCGACCAGAGAAATCGAGCGTAGGCCTCCGGGGTGCGAGACGAGCACGCTAACCACTCCGCCACGCCAGCTTTTTTTTTCTTTATTGCCGACTTTGACATTTGAAAGTGAAATCAGAAATACAGTGCATAAAACGCGTAAGCCAGGCTTCGGCAAACACGGATTAAAATTCTCTCAGCGACACCAAAACATCAAGCAAGATCCATTCTGGTGGATCAGGGAGTGCTCGGTAACTCTGTCTTAGTGAAACGACACTTTCAACAAAATGCTCGCGAACAGGACGCACGACAAGATCAGCATGTTCAAATTGCATCCTCGTTTTCCATATTGAGTGCAGGCCCAGAAGCATAGTCAAATCATATGGTATATCCTGTGATGTTTCTATCGGCAAGAACCTTATTCCATATGGATCGAGTGGTAACTGTTTCTTAAGCGCGCGCTGTAAAACATCCCAGTGAAATATTGGGTCCCAGCAGTCAAGAAAAATATGCTGTATTGTTTCAGGTTTTTTTCATAAAAAACAATTGGTAGTCCAGTGTACGAAGATGCCTTTGCTATGAAGCCATGTCTTAACGGGTAGCGTGTTAGTGTGCAATTTAAAGAAAAAAGTTTTGACTGAAGATATTACCGTACGTCCTTAAAAGAGTCTCCGCCACGCCAGCTAGATGGTTTTAAATGGACAAAGGCGCGTCTATTGATTGCGATGTTGTCTCAGAAATGTCCCTTAGAGAAGTGTATTGTGGCGTATAATAATAATTATAAGCATGTAAATTACAGAATTACAGAGCCCGCAGTTAAGAGAGTGGCAAATTGCTTTCCCGCTGTACTTCTTCGCTTGGCGTGCAAGTAGCGCTATCATGCGCGTGGCGCACGGAATAAGATAGACAGGGCATGGCCTCCGATATCTTCATCGCGCTGGCTCGGATCGGCAACGATGTTGCCGACGAACTACGACTGCAACTTGAGGCCCGCGCGTTTCGTCAAGGTGGCTAGCAGCGCGTCTACGTCCCGAAAGGATTAATAAATAAAAATGAGTAACTTTGGAGAAGTTAAAGAGGGTTGTATCATGTGAACTACGTCTTCGTGCCACTCAAAATCGCGACAAGCAAATGAGTAGACGGTGGGAACAGGGCGCGATAACGCTATCGCGTTCCATTCTTAAAGGCGAAGCTTAAGCGTCCTCCAAAGTTTTGTGTTCGTAGCTTGGCAGCTAACATAGAAGCTGATAAAGATTTGAATTCCTTTCCAGGTAACAAGTTGAAATACCGGCCTAATGAAGCTAATTAAGCGCGTCATAAGCTAAATATGAAATCGCGAAATTCATATCCAAATTTGTAGTAAAACGAAATAATTGCGGCGTGGATAGCAGAATTGTAGCAAGAGTGTTGTCGTTAAGGTCCTTAGAGAAAATGTTTATTTATGGCTACTGCTAATCTCGTTTATCACTGTGCCGGCGCATTACTGTCTTATAATGAGTGAGATGAAAAAAAAACAATGCTGGAAACATTACGAACTTTGCTTTGGTATACATACAATATTAGCTAACAGCCAGTTACACTAAGGATAACATTTTTGCATCAATAATTGTGTATTAATTATGAACAATTTATATAATTGGTTAGGAAGCAGATGGAAAGACTAACACACGCGGCTTGTGGGATCCGAACCGATGACCTCTCATTTTAGCTCCACGTTCTCGTCCACTAAGCTACTGCCATGGTTGTACAATATATTCACTGTGGCGTTGAAGAACCGGACAGGCATCATTGCCTGTTGTCAAGAAATATAATTTTACCAGGCCAGCTCTGCCAGACAGAAACGAGACTGTGCGCTGCTAGCGTTAAATTTTCCAAAAACGCCGAGTCTGTTCTGCTGGTGCACCACGCGTGAGGTGGCGCTTGTTATCGTTGTCTTCGGCCGGACTCTTGTCTCGTTTGTCTCTGTCTGAGCTGGCGTGATAAAATACGTTTTTGGACAATAAGCAGTGATATCTGTCTGCTTCTTCTACGCCACAAACTGCTGACTCGGATAGAATAGGGTACTACACATGTAACCTATGCTTGAGACAGTTCGCCAGTGCCATCCACTACCATAGCGGCGTGGAACGTCGCTTGATACCGCGAGTGCCACGTAGGAGATTTAACGGGGAATGCCGGAGCTGCGAGATAACACTCTGACGGTAGCAGTGAGGTCCGGGCTGCCAGATTTGATTGGTTTTGTGGGGTTTAACGTCCCAAAGCGACTCAGGCTATGAGACACGCCGTAGTGGAGGACTCCGGAAATTTCGACCGCCTAGGGTTCTTGAACGTGAACTGACATCGCACAGCATGCGGGGGCCTTGCTTTTCGCCTCCATCGAAAAGCGGCCGCCGAGACCGGGATTCGATCCCGCGTCCTTGGGAACAGTAGTCGAGCGCCCTAATCACTGCGCCACCTCGGCGGGGCACCAGATTATAAGCCTTCGATAAGCAAATCTGCAGACTAATGCAGGAAAAAGGAGGGGTTCGTTTTAAGATACTACGAAAATAACCAACAACCATAGACGCAAAGGAACGTAGAAGATATAGCTTATCTCTCGAAGAATTTGAAGTAATTATTATTGTGAAGGTAATTGGTAAGAAAGTGGCGGATAGTGGCGCTGGAGTACATTGAAGGATAAGTTACGCTCAAAATAAAAACATAATGGAAAGCGGATTCATTTTAATGGTTCGACCGATAACGTTGGCAGTACTTCACTTGAAGCAGGGCAGAATCAACAGCCGCAGGCTGCAGCTTCAGCGCGAGACAGGTGGGCTTCGGAGACTGGTATGGTGATAGAGATGCCATGGCGCTTGGCTCTTCGTCTCCCTTAGAGTAAGAAAGCAAAATATTACAGTGCTGTCGTCGTATCTCAGAGCTAGAGAACCGGGCGCGAAATTCGGGGGTCGTGGGTTAGGTTTGTACCGGCATCATATGTTTGTTTTTCTTCCAATATCTAACCAATTACTCTCATGTTTATTTATTACTTCACATTCATTGTGCTTTTGTCTGTGTGAGCGAAATTTGGCTTCTTTCTCGTTTAGGATGCTATTTGGTTACCACTTTGAATGCTTACAGTGCACTATAGTAGTAAACGTTTGATGAATAGGCAAGAAATTGTGATTTATGTTTATTTTCTAGGTCGATTGGGGCTGCTTGTTTGCGACGGAATGACTCAACCAAAAGCCTGCCGAAAAGAAAGAACCGTGTATACTTACCAGGGGAAATACTGAATAAAAACAAGCAGTGCAAACTTACCTATCCAGATCTCATAGAAACGTACTATATGCCGGTAGGTCGAAAATTTTAAATTTAGTGCTCCGTTTTCACAAATGCGGTTGTGCGCAGGCCTTATTTTTTTGCTTACTCTCTTGCAGGAGTATGGCATCCAACACTGTAAAGCTGAGTGCTACGTTCCGGGCCGCCAGTTTCAAGCAGCTGATAGCCACTGGTCCATGCTTCTTATAGACGGCACCCCATGCAATTCTCATGGATGGGTATGTCCCATTCTCCATGGCATTTTTTTGTCTGAAGCGTCCTTTTTCTGACCATAGTGTTTAGTGTAGGAGCACACGTGCTCAAGTGCAGTATAATGCAATATAGCGTTAAAGGCCCCGTTAAAAAGAAAATCCTGCGTCAGCGTTGTGAGCTACAAAATCGGGAGCATGGAACTGACAGCGCTAGTTTGCAGCTGACAAGGTTTTGCACTGACTTAGCTGCAGGGGTGCCGAGACGTGGCATTTGGCAGGAGCTGCGAACTCGGGCGTCTCTTTTCATATGGTAGGGTGATGTTACAATCAGCCCGCCAGTGCACTTGAATTTCGTGTCGGACACATTACCCCCAGGCCCCTAAGGCACTTTTATATGTCTGGTCAAAACGGAGATCTATATGCCGGGTGGTAGCCTACGCTATCGCGTCACACCTATAAAGCGAGAACATTAGAGTCCCTCATGATCCTTTGTAAAATAATTCTGCAAGTACGTGGTGAATAACGATAACGGCGGGAAAGGGACAAGGACAACGTTGGAACGCAAAAACAACGAGACAGGTGGGCTTCCGATATCAAACATGGATGTAAACCAACAAGCGCTAACCAAAGTACCTCTACTGCAATCCTTTATGCCTTCAGATAAGCGCGGTCAGCGTGGTCCAATCACTGTTTTTGTTTCTTGTATAAATGTTTGACCAAACTTATTAGTGACAATTGTTTTGTCAGAAATCTACGTTTTTTGAGCCAGCTAAAATTTCATAAAAGACAGAAACCTGTATTTTGTACACGGGGAAGTTGAGAGTATAGACCTATTCTGAACAAGATATATCTTTATGCATTCTTTACCCATAACTGCGCAACCCTTCGTGCACTATAGTGGCGCAGCCGAAGAAGTATTCCATGGAGCTCACTCTGCAATACAGTATATATATTATTAAATGCCAACTTAGCGCTGCTAATCTCCAAATAGTAGCTGTAGAGCTTACTACCGTAGTTACCATGGGCATTTAAAAAGTAGTAAAAATAAAGTTCGCCAACCTTCGCCACCAAAAATACAACGGGCTTAGACCAGCATTAAATTAAAGATCGTCAAAAGGAAACTTTTTCATCGCAGACAAGCTTCCTACTGTGCTTTGTGGTACTCTAGAGTGCAGGAAGCAAATAGCATAATCGAGATAATATACACATTATCGGGGCTTGTCAGTAGGTATGGCGCTTTTTCTTCAGTTGGCCAGAACGGGCTATTAGATCGTGATGCTCCTTGTAAAAGCTTCAAGTTAGCAACGGAGACCGAGGGGACGAATTGGGTGGGGGGTTGGGTTATGTAAACGTTATCGATTCATTACAACCGAGGCCAATTGACGGAGGCTCAAAACATGTGCGCTCTTAAAGTGCACCAGACCTAACCAAAAATATGCGTGCACGCGTAAATGTCGATAGATCGAAGGTGAGGCCATTTCTTAATACATATATCCCCGTACTGGAAATCCAGAGTTGAATTTTCTAGAAGTACTAGCATGGGGGGGGGGGGTTATTTCCAAGAACGCTAATTTTGAGATACACTCTCAAGCGAAAAAGTTCTTGAGTGGCGTCATTAGATTCTATTCCGCCAACTACTTGTGCGACTGATCAAATTTGCGTTTGGCGCTATTTAAATGAAGTCATGCCTTAACGACAACACGTCCATGTATAAAAAAGTAAACTTATTTCAGCGACGGCGCTCGTGATTGCTCGAGGAGAAAAATATTCTCGATTCATGTAGACTTTATAATTGCGATTTAGTTGCGCCTGCACGCTTGGTCCTTGTTTAGCTTCATTTATGTTTTGAGTGTGCGACTTACGCTGCTGATGCTCGTTCCCATATATGCATGTTGTTATGTTAGTCATTGAACTCTTAATATGAGCTTTACTACGTAGCTCATGAATACTAATGACAATAGAAATGCAAAGTACCACTTAAAGGGAAAGAGTAGGCGAAATATTGAATATAAAGTTTCACTGTAGCAAAGACGTCTGAACGAAGGTGTATTGTATAGAGACAGCGTGCCTGATCTGGGATTCAAAGCCCCACGCTCCATTATCTCCTTTAAAGCGGCTATCTGAGTTGACAGTTTCTGGACATTAGTCTAGTCCTTCTGGTTTAGAGAATTCTCGGCCACGTCAACTGCCACCTACTACTGACCAGAGGGTTCACCAGCCCACATAAGGCACTTGTTGCTAGTTACCAGCTATTTTGCGATCATGGCAAGCAATTATAAACTTGTTTTCCAAACACAGTGCATGAATAAAGTGCTTGCAACGACACTGGTAGTTTAGACAAGGAGAACTGTGCAACTTGTTGTTAGCTGATTACGAGGTGATAGAAATAGTAGCTTTCTAGATACATTCGGACGAAAGAAAGACAGTACTGTTCTGAACCGCCAACAAAAGTACCTGGTGGTTGTTGTAGAAACCAGGGGGGTGAAAAATATCGGATAAAATGGGAGAAATCACACGTCGCAAGTGAAAAAAACCTTTAAAAATAAGGCGAAGAAAACGTTTGCTTCATGGTTTGCGGCACAGCTGAATAGCGGAAGTCATGTCAGCTTGTTTACGGCTTGATGCTTAGTGGTGTCCTCCCCGAGTTACAATTGTTCCTTTAGTGAAGTTCCGACCCTAAGTGGCAAGCCTTATTAATTGCGATTCTCTTTTTTTATTTTTAAATGGGCGTTTTCACGGAAACAATTTATTTTGAAAGTTCAATGCCACACGGGGCTGGACAAATTTTGGTTTTAGCATGAGCGCAAAAGTGTGGGTGGTATCTATAGGATCGAAAGAAAGTGGATAGTTGTGCTTAATAAATGCGTTGTGTGCCCCATTACGCTGCACAAAACATTACGATTAGGGCGAATAACCGTGTTGAAAACATGTTTGCATGCGTGAGACAGCATGCCTTTAAGATTATTTGTAGAGGGATCATATTGGCGTCGGTGGATGCGAGTTATAACAGAAATGTTATAACTCACAGAAATATAACAAAAATGTTTATGTTTAGCAAGGGTCTACTGCGTTCTAGTAGGATAAGATCTGGTTTGCTTAAAGAGAAGCTGGTAATTCATGTTTTTGAAGCGACAGCTTGAACTTCTGCTGTAGCGCAATTACGCAACTTCTCCTGTGCGTGTTTGATCCCACGACATTAGGCACGCAGCTGCCTTCCAAGAGTTATAAAAATTATTTCGTGCTTTGGATTCCGGCGCCGAGCGCTCGAAGGAACGGGGAAATATCAACCGTATAGCATATCAATATGATTAATGAAACATTGTTGCTGATAAAATGTTTTCGGTGCAATGAATGCCTCACCATAAGAGACGATTCTATATGCCATCCGAGCCCAGTGCTAGTTCTGGTCGTGTTAGTGTATTTTGCAGCATGACGAATTTGCAGATGTCGGCGCTATTACATGCTTTACCTTTTGTGTGTAAGGTGATGCTGTTTGATGTGCCTGGATTGAATTTCATTTTATGAACCTGTTTCTTTTAAAGAGATGCATTAACGGTGACTGCGTTCCGGTAAAGGGGAAATTCAAGACACCCAAGGAAAAGACAAGACCTCCCAAGACAACTACAGTAGATTATTAGTGATAACTTCGAGATTTGTGAACTTAATAGGTCTGATGTCTTTCACTCTGAAGTTGTTTGTCATCAAGCACTACTCTTCTCTAGCCAATTCCAGTGAATAGAGTTTCTATGAAATCAAATAAATCTTTGGTTTTAGCAATAATACTTGCATTAATGGGCATAATCATTTCTTTAAGACCACATTAAAGACTATGTTTTGAAGGGCGAAGCCCACCTTAAATAACGCGGCATACAAAAAATAACTTCAACTAAAATGCCCAGCTGTCTGGCCAAGAGACTGCTGCATGGGAAAATTGACGATATTAAAATAGTGAGAGGTCATACATACTTGAATGCCCTGCATATGCTAGGCGGGAGGGATCCGAATATATCAAAAGTTTCTCTGGAATATTTAACGCCAGTAAAGAACGTTTCGGGAATGTTTAAAACATTAGGGGGACATATAAGCCCCGCGTTATAAAGGGCCAATTTTTAACCTCCACCACCTTCAAGACTGTAGAAAAACTGCAATATTTCTAGTGGTGTTTTACTGCAATAGTGCAGCGGGTGTAGGTAAAAAATGGCGCTAGGGATTTCACGACACAGTGTTTAATATTTCACCCGAGCCGACTCTTCTCACCGATTTTGTTCGTTGTGCATCCTCCTTGTTACTTGCTTGATCTGTAATCTTTTTATTAGCGCCTCAATTTTATACAAATTAATTAATATGTATTGCTTGCAATGTCATTTATTCTGTTATGTGTGCTCGGCATTCATTCTGAGAATACATGGTGAGGAAGAAACTGACCTAAAGCGGTTCTAGACAATCTGCATAGTGTTTTACAACGCACGCATGTGTTTTAAATAAGTGCAGTTTTTGTTTTTGCCGTTACTACAGCTGTTGCTGTTACCTCTAATTCTTTCCTTCAATCAAAGTGCACTGCATCATTTGTATTATATCTGCCAATTCCCTGTGTAATGCTTGTAATACAAGCCCTGATGGTAAAATAAATAAAAAATTCGGAAGCAGCCAAATATTTAAAGCGCATCGGATATAAATGTCAATAAAACACTACTTTAACCAAGACGTGCTGACACTCCTGCTTGACCTAAGAGATTGTGTGTTGCTCATCGCCAAGGCTGCTTGAAGGTTGGATGTCCATTTCACCCACCCATCTGAGAGCGAAAGCATGAGTTGCCAACCTCGCATATGTTCTCGGGACGTCGCGAAGCCCGCCATGGCATGTACACCTACGAACTACTATCTGCCAGAGCCAAGTACGCGATTTTTCGCTCTAAGCATCGAGAATCCCAACAATTTCGGATTTTCTCGAGAAATGAAAAACTCTAAAGGTATCACGTTAACTTCATCACGGAGTTCAAATCCCGAAGGTTTACGTGCCGCAAGAGTTAAACGTTTGTGATCCTTGCAGTGTATCGAACCTATACAGTAGCTATATTTTATCCGGAACCGAAATCAAACGATGCAGCCTTTTCAACGCGATAGCGTGAAAGGCCCGAATCTCCAGAAAATCTGGCGTTGGCTTCGGCTCTGTCAGCGAAAAATATGCGGCGTTGCACAACCATGTGACATGGAGGTTTTTCAAGGAGCTTAGCCTTCTCAGTGCAGTAGTTAGTGGAGGGGAATAGAGGATTCCAGGGACGTGCATTCCCAATGCTACCACTAAGCCACGCACGCACTTTAGTACGCTCGGTAAAGCAGGTCTTTAATGTCTATGTCATGCAGCGTTTCATATAATATGCCAGCCTACGACTAGGCGTAATACAGTCTTTCCACGCTAATAGAACCACAAAAAAGATTAGTGCTTAAGGGTAAATACCCTGCATAAGTGCATGCGCGCGAGCCATCATCCGCAAAAGGGAGAATTTTAAATGTGGAGCTTAAGTGTTGTCCTAGTTTTCTTTCCAATCCAAATGAACGATTTCTAACTTGCTCAAGAAGCAGTTTTTCCCCATCTATTTTTGCAACCCATAGTTTCTGTTTTGTTTTCTACTGTTGAGCGAGATCTCTTAATGCGTGCTTCGGATCACTTCTACCTCTTCATGATGCACCGTTCTACTCCCCACTTTGGGTCTGTCCATATCGTCCAATAAATCATGCTTTATTCACATTGGAAACAAATCAGGCTTACGGAAAGCAGCCCCTTTCACTTTTACAGTGGATAATTCTCAAATTAACCAAGTAGAAAGTGTTCGTGTGCTAGGTCTTCTTCATTCATCTGGGATTGAAAAACCTTGGGTAAACGCTAGCCGTAAATCTGCTCACGCTACACTTGGTCTGGTTGGTTGGTTAGTTTGGTTGGTTGGTTGGTTTGTGGGGTTTAACGTCCCAAAGCAACTCAGGCTATGAGAGACGCCGTAGTGGAGGACTCCGGAAATTTCGACCACCTGGGGTTCTTTAACGTGCACTGCCATGGCGCGCTCCTGTAATCGAGAGAGGTCACGCCGGTGAATGCTCAGACGGCCGACTGGAACCTCGGAGCCTTGTGCACTCTGAGGAAGTCTACCCCGCTAAAGCGGGGTAGATTCTCGGGCTTAGGGACTGCTACGCTGGGGCCCACTGAAAATGACAGCCTTTACCGATGATGTACCCTATTGATAAACGGGACTAGGGATAAGGCTGGGGAGCGACCAACTCCCTGTAATCCAAGGTGGAAGCCGCTGGAGTTGGAGGTTACCACTCCTCGTAGCGGGAAATAAGAGTCTGTTCCCCGCCGGTGCAGTCCAGGGATGGGCTGTGCCGGCTAAGTCTCTATGTATGGACGCCGCGTGGGAATCCCCGCTGACTTATGTCATCAGGGGTAGGGGCAACCCCGTGTAACCCAGCCCGCGAGGAGGCATGGGGGCGCTGTTAGAGACTGTCTTCACTCCACCTCCGGCGTGCCAGGTCCGTCCTGGGAAACACTGAGGCCTTCGGGCGTCTCAGCAGGCTAAGAGAGTGAAGGCGAAGCGAAAGCAGAACTGGTGCAAGCACCCTTTGAGAGTCTGTGAGTAGTACCGCTGTGAGACCAGATGGGTGGAGGATGAAGCCTCCACTCGCGCTTCCGGTATGTAGGCGGTAGGTCCCAAAAGGTTTTGGAATACGGGGCCGGCGTCCAATCCAAGACGCTTAACAAAATTTGGTAGAATCGGGCTCTCGCGTGGAGCGCAGCACGAAGGGAGTTACCGAAGTCGGAGGCGCGAAGGCGTCTGGCAGGGGTGCACGTCATGGGAGTGCACCACGGGTGTTGCGATCCCGCCTGCCCGAGCACGTGGGTGCGACCCACAACACGACCAACGCGGTGGCAGTAGTTGACAAGTCCGCCACGCGCGCTGGGAGAGCTGCAGGATTCGTTTTCAGCTCGACGATGACCAGACGTAAACTGGGACAAGAGCGGTCCCCGGCGTGGGTGTCCGCCATTTTGTGGGACTTAGCTCTTGGGAAGGGGCTCGGCCTGGGCGATCCCATGTAAGCCTGGGGGATACTTGTTGGCGAGCTAAAACTCTTCTTCCCCTTCATGGATCACTGCCTTGTCGTGGCGGAGGTGCTTGCGAAACTCGATGAAGTCGTGAGCTCTGCTGTGTAGGGCCACCCAAGATAGACAGGTCACGGCAGAGAGTTCTGACAAAATGTGATTCACTGGAGAAGGTAATGGCAACCCACTCCAGTATTTCCTGCCAAGAAAACCCTATGGCCAGTCACAATACCATTATCGATATGGCGCCGGAAGATGAGCCCCCCAGGTTGGAAGGCGTCCCACATGTTACTGGGGATGAACAAAGGGCGATTCCTAGTAGCTCCAGGACGAATGAAGCGGCTGGGCTAAAGCCAAAAGGACGCTCAGTTGTGGATGTGTCGGGAAGCGACCGGAAAGTCCGATGTTGCAAGGAGATATATCACATAGCAACATGGAATGTAAGATCTATGACGCAAGGTAAACTGGATATCGTCAAGCGAGAAATGGACAGATTGAACATTGATATCTTGGGTATCAGCGAGCTCAAGTGGACCGGAATGGGAGAATTTAACTCCGGCGACCATTATGTCTTTTATTGTGGGCACGAATCCAAGAGAAGGAATGGGGTCGCTCTCATAGTAAACAGAAGAATGGGCAAAGCAGTGCTAGGGTACAACCCCAAAAACGACCGAATGATTTCACTTCGGATCCAAGGTCACCCTTTCAACATAACAGTTATCCAAGTCTATGCACCGACCACTACTGCTGAAGAAGCTGACGTTGAGAGATTTTATGCGGACCTACAATGCCTTTTAGACCGCACCCCATCAGACGTCGTTTTTCTCATAGGAGACTGGAATGCTAAGGTCGGGAGTGAAGAAATATCCGGAATTACAGGCAAGTTCGGTCTTGGTGAGCCAAATGAAGCTGGGCAGAGGCTAGTAGAGTTCTGTCAAGAAAACAACCTGACCATAGCGAATACTCATTTTCAACAGCACAAGAGGCGCCTGTACACATGGATTTCACCGGACGGTCTGTACAGGAATCAGATCGATTATATTATTTGCCGGCAGAGATGGAGAAGCGCTATACAAGCAGTAAAAACAAGGCCTGGGGCCGATTGTGGCACCGATCATCAGCTTCTTGTTGCCAAAATTAAGCTTCGATTGAGGAAAACGCAGAAAACTAGAAGGCCTTTCAGGTATGATCTGGATCAGATTCCATTAGAATATGCTGTGGAAGTGAGGAATCGATTTCAAGAATTAGATCTAGAAGACAAAGAGCCCGAAGAGATGTGGACTGATGTTCGTGATATAATACAAGAAGTTGCTACTAAGGTAGTTCCAAAGCAAAAGAAATGCAAAAAAGCAAACTGGTTATCTGAAGAGGCTTTGCAAATAGCTGAGGAAAGGAGGATGGCAAAAGGTATGGGGGAAAGAGAAAGATACAAGGTTCTCAATGCGGATTTTCAGAAAATAGCAAGGAGAGATAAGAATGCCTTCCTGAACATACAGTGTCAAGCAGTTGAGGACAACAGCCAATTAAGGAACACAAGAGCTCTGTATAAGACAATCAAAGATATCAAAGGAAGCTTCTGTGCTAAGCTGGGCGTGATAAAGGACAAACGAGGCAAGGACCTCACTGAAGCCTCAGAGATAAAGAAGAGGTGGCAGGAATACACAGAAGAACTGTACAAGAAGGACCCGGATGTGCAAACCCAACATAGGACGGTTGTGATTACTGATCTCGAGCCGGGCATCCTGAAGAGTGAAGTTGAATGGGCCTTAGCCAGCCTTGCTAAGAACAAAGCTAGCGGAATTGATGGCATTCCAGCTGAGTTGCTTCAAAACCTCAACCATGACGCTGTTAACATTCTGCATACATTATGTCAGAAGATTTGGACAACCCTGCAGTGGCCACAGGATTGGAGGAGGTCAGTTTACATCCCCATTCCAAAGAAAGGCAGTGCCAAAGATTGTTCCAACTACCGCACGATCGCGCTTATTTCGCATGCTAGCAAGGTGATGTTAAAAATCCTGCAAGGTAGGCTGCAGCAGTATGTAGATCGGGAGCTTCCGGACGTGCAAGCTGGGTTTCGCAAGGGCAGAGGAACTAGAGACCAAATTGCCAACCTTCGCTGGATCATGGAAAAAGCAAGAGAGTTCCAGAAACCCATTTACTTCTGCTTTATTGATTATGCGAAAGCGTTTGACTGCGTAGATCACAGCAGATTGTGGCAAGCTCTCCAAGAGATGGGAGTTCCAATTCACCTCATCTGTCTCCTCAGGAACCTGTATGAAGGGCAAGAGGCCACAGTCAGAACTGGGCATGGTCTTACTGATTGGTTTCCGATTGAGAAAGGGGTGAGGCAAGGCTGCATACTGTCGCCCTGCCTATTTAACCTATATGCAGAGTGCATCATGAGGAAGGCCGGTCTGGACGAGTCTTCAGCTGGAGTGAAGATTGCTGGAAAACGTATCAACAACCTCAGATATGCGGATGATACCACTTTAATGGCAGAAAGTGAAGTGGAACTCAAGAGACTTCTGATGCGCGTACAAGAAGAGAGTGAGAAGTTTGGGCTTAAACTGAACATTAAAAAGACGAAGATCATGGCGTCTTGCCCTATCAAGTCCTGGAGCATCAATGGACAAGAAGTGGAAGCTGTGACAGATTTTCTAATCTTGGGCGCCAAGATTACCTCGGAAGGAGACTGCAGCCATGAAATTAGGAGACGCCTGCTTCTGGGAAAGAGAGCAATGGTTAGCCTTGACCGCCTAGTAAAGAGCAGAGACATTAGTCTGCCAACCAAGATCCGTATAACCCGTGCTATGGTCTTTCCAGTTGTGATGTATGGATGCGAGAGTTGGACTGTGAAAAAGGCTGACCGCCGAAGAATTGACGCGTTTGAATTGTGGTGCTGGCGAAGACTCTTAAGAGTTCCTTGGACTGCCAGAAGATCAAATCAGTCGATATTGTCGACCATAAACCCTGACTGCTCATTGGAGGGTCAAATTCTAAAGTTAAAGCTCAGCTACTTTGGTCATCTGATGAGAAGAGAGGAGTCGCTGGAGAAAGATTTGATGTTGGGAAAGGTTGAGGGTCGCCGGAGAAGGGGTAGGCAGCGAACTCAATGGTTAGATGGCATTCTCGAGGCATTGCAGATGAAGCTATGTGATGTTAAGAAGATAGTGAGAGACCGGAAAGCGTGGCGTGACATGGTCCATAAGGTCACGAAGAGTCGGACACGACTGAACGCCTGAACTGAACTGAACTGCCATCGCACAGCACACGGGCACCTTCGCCACGGGCGCCACCGAAAAGCGGCCGCCGAGGCCGGGATTCGATCCCGTGTCCTTGGGAACAGTAGTCGAGCGCCGTAACCACTGCGCCACCCTGGCGGGGCAGACTTGGTCTGATTCGTCGCATAGCTATGCGCTTAGGCGGAGCCCGTTCTGACACTGCACGTCGGCTCGTGCGCTCCATCCTGCAGCCGCGGATAGTGTACCAGGCACAATTACAGCGCCTCACCCGTCCTCAATGGGACTCCCTTGCAGCTATCAATCGCGAGGTTACGCGTGCCATAACCTATCTCGCTCGTCTTACAACCACACCCGTTCTGCAAGGGCATGCTCAACTTAACACATTAGCTGAACTCATCGACCAGCGGGACACAAGCAGAGCACGGAAAATGTCGCTTCAGCTCCATCGCTTACACACTCTTCCTCCTTGGTCGTACTGTCAACTCACAGACAATCGCTCCACTGCTTCGGTGCCAATACCAGCAGCGCATTTGCCTCCAGGGTGCATAATATACACCGATGCATCACTCACAGCTCTGCAGCGAGCAATTTCTGTACACAGTCCCTCCCATCCTCGTCGCAACGTATGTCGTGGATACATGCACCCCCTTGCATTGGAGCTTCAAGCGATACACAATGGAATTAGTTTCCTCCCACTCGAACCCACATTTGATACTGGTCATATTTACACTGACTCCCGAGCCAACCCTAAGCAGCGTAAGGCTGTTCGGCACACATTCAAAATTACACAATTCATTCACCAGCTCTGTAAAAATACCCCTGCCCTGTGCGTATACACTGAATTCGTGGCCATGCTCGCGATCTACATAATACCATGTGGATGAAATGACACACCTTGACACATCAGGCATCTCGCCACCTTCCTCTCTTCCCCCAGATCCGCTCATGTCCCATGTTTCCGAGAAATAATTTTTGCGCCAGCGAACACGCTCCAATTCCTCCGCGTTCGTACCCTCTCCCCCATAACCTCACTCAGGAGGGGGAGGTATCTGAGCGCCGGATTCGGGCAGGAGTGGCTCTGACCTCTTCTGTGCGTCATCGGTGGCGTGACGAATGTTTTAAAGTGACTGAAAAGTGCCCGCATTGCGGTGCTTCACCGGAACTGCGCGATGCGAAGCATCTATTGGGGACCTGCCCAGCTACGGCATCCGTGAGATAGTGCTACCTACTGAAAGTAGGCCTTCGTTGGGACATTGACTGTGAATACAGAAAGTAGACGCTAAACAATCATTTTATCGGCAACCTATGTGATTATTTAAGGAAGACCTGTTTCCCCTTTTTCTTCTGGCTTCCTCCTATTCTCCGCTTTCTTTTCACTATGCCTGATGGCAAACCTCTAGAATAAAAAAAAGTATCAGAATGAGTGTATGAATAACTCTGGTTACCGTCAATGAATGTGTTACGGCAAAACATTGGGAAAATGTTTGGCACCTTATTGTCCAAGTATCCGTTTGTCCGCTGCAGTAGATGCATTTGTTACTGCACGTCTGGGCTTGGTAGCTTACATCCAACTTCCAATAAGTGGACTGGAGGATAACACGTATTAATGTGATACATTGCAGCTGTGCCTCCGCACTAGTCTGATTTGTTATTTTATTTGTAGTAACATCATAACAGTCTTTGAGAAGTTACATGATATATAAGGAACATTCTCAATCTTTTATAACGCACGCGAACCCATACGATTAGTGACGTCATTGTTCAGCTCTAATTGTTTTACTGAATCTGGTGGCGGTCGCATTTCTCAGTGGCGATGCCTTTGCGATCACGGTGGAATTGTGAGGGTTAATATTCCTATTGGGCTGGATAGCGGGCAAGTGGCATCTGTGGCATAGCCTAGCATAAAAAATTCTAGAGGGCACTTTGGACCTCTAAAGTGCGATGAGGCGAAAGCCATTATAGCGCGGTGGATCGTTGTCCTCCACCACGGCACCTCTATCACTTTCTCTTCTTCCACACCCACCTTCTTTCCTTCCTTTACGGCGTGGTACATCTGTCTGTAGTGAATTGTTACAGATGCTGCGCATTTAATATCCTGTAAATCAATTTCAAACGCCGCTGATCCCTGTTGTATTTACGCCTCCAAGACATCTGGGTCTGCTTCTGTTTGCTGTGTGGTGCGGCGTTCGAGGAAACGGTAAATGAAAGCCGCCGCACGGATGCCTTGATCGGATGCACGGTGGGGTCAGCTTCGTATAAGCATAAATCGCATGGGGACGTCGCGACCTGTCGCGACGGCACATCGGGCGACCTTTGTCGAATACAACCAGCATTTATTTGAACGCATTACTGCTTACCGGCGTTCTATAATTCGTTTATAGGAAAGGGAAGGGGCAGTATCTGTCACTCGCGGAATTGCGCTATCATGTTCACAGCAGTCAAGGGGAATTTTGAAGAGCATTTACCTATCCGCAGCGGGGCGCAGTTGGTAGAGCGCTGGGCTGGGGATACAAGGGATGGAGCTTCGATTCCCCGGTGAAGAGAAGGTTTACTAATTTATATTTACCTCTCACTCTCGAAAGCGTGACACCTCTGCTGACAACACCCAGCTAACAACATTCTGTCGACAACGATTAGGCATTAAAGGCTTTCGCTTTAATGTGAGTAAAATGATATCACAAAACCTAACTTCTTGTTTCTAGGATATACATTTATAAAAAGATCCTGGAATGTTTTATTTGTTCGTATGTGATGCTGCAATGTTACCTTTGTGAATTATCGGGTCACTGTTAAACCGAGGCAGTGCGTTCGTGGTTAAAAAAAGAGGCTCCCTCGTGTAGACACAACCGCTCATTCCCGCAGCTGCGGCCGTTAACGTGAATAGGACAGCTTGGGTACGTCTGAACCCTGGACGCGCTACAGAGATGCGGACGGGTGAGGGCATGGCGGAGCGCAGCCGCAACTTCTTTTCCCTATTTTTCCTTGCGTGTAGGTGTGCGTTGACGAGAGGGAACAGAGGATGATCTAGTTTTTTTATCGACGATATCTTCGGTGTTTGAGAAGTTAGTTTTAAATGTTGTGAAAGATGTGAGCGCTATCCCGAATATGCCGATAATTCAGAGCGAGACGCCACACGGCGGCATCGTGCGAAGTGCTGACTCCCTCCTAAGCGCTTCAGCACATCACGTCGCTCTGAGCACTCTAATGAAGTTCGGGGTTTGCAAAAAAAAATGGCTGATTGTTGAGAATGAGATGAGCGAGTCAGCCGATCGAGTATGGCTTTGCTGGTACGTCGCTTCAGTTCTGGCTTTTTTCGCGGAGAGAGTTTTGTTTTTCTTGCGCGATTCAAGCGAGGGAATTGCACCTGTGCGCTTCTCGTGAGTCGTGCATGTGAGATCATCTAAATAGTTCATCGAAAGCTCGGTATTGTTGGGACGCTAGCGCAGGCCAGGAATGAGTGACCGCGAGCCGTGAATCCCAAACCAAGACTGATCTTTATTTTTCCTTCTGGCCGCTAGGCGCGTCCGTGATGTGCCATCTGTTTACTCGCGCGGCACGCGCATCTATCGGCGTAGATCGCGCGTGTAGGTCGCTACATCACTCCTTCCCAGTGCGTTGCCGACGTGTAACTAAAGATCCATGAGAAATGGTGCGTTGCTGCGCCTCCCACTAATCGTGTAGTGCGCTGATGTTGGGGAGTTGTCGATATGGGCCGGCTTCAAGCGGTCAACAGACACGACCTCGCGTAGACCGTGGATTTAGATCATCAAATAATTTCCCGTGCGGTGAAGCACACTGAACAGACCGCCGTGCGCCGGTGTTAGAGGTCGCGACACGGCGTCATGTCGCACAGAAACATGGGAGCAAGACCCCAGCGGGGCTTGTAGACGGGTCGCGGAGCTGGCTGACGAGGCGGCGTGGCACGAAGCTTGCCCATGATAGTCAGCAGTGGGAACGGCTCTTTCATCTATGGGTCGTGCGAAAAATTCTCCGAGCAGTCGCAATGTTGTTCCACAGACTAGCTCAGCGGCGCTGCAGCCCCAATGCCAAATACCAAGAAGAACGAGCGGGAGTGCTTTTGTCCAGCTGTGTTCTCCTGTCGCCGTAAGCGCTGCTTTCAGCTGGCAGTGAAAAAGTTCCACCATGCCATTATTCTGAGGGTCTGACTGAATGAAAACTTTATTGAGCAGCGATAAGGGAGGGGAATGTGTAGGTGGGGTCTCTCCAGCGGCTGCCGCTGCTATCCGAGCACGAGTCACGAGGGCCCATTGGGCCTCCAGTGCAGAACTGGATTGGGCAGCCTTCCACCCCTGAATAGGTTGCACTGCATTTGGGTCATCAGGGGGATTGTGTTCGCAGGTCCACACCATGTGGTGCAGGCCTGGCGTCTCCCCGCAATATTTACACTTGGAGTCGCAGGACCCGGTGTGTATTATGTTTAAACGGGCTGGTATGCTATATGTACCTGTCTGTAGGCGTCGCCATCTAACTTCCTCCGCTTTGGAGAGCCCCTTGGCTGGGGGTGGCTATTTTCTACGAGAGAGTCTACAGTACTGTAACCTCTTCGCATAGGTCGCGAGAGGGCAGGGATAGAGGGGTGTGAGGGATGGAAGGGTCGAGTCTCGAGGGAGGAGAGCTCGGGCTGCGGCATGGGCGCACTCGTTCTTGTCCATGCCTTGATGTCCCGGTGTCCAGACGAGGCATTTGTCTTGTTCGGGGTGTCGATAATTTTTTAATATTCTGGCAGCCTGGGGTCATATTCATCCTTTGATGTAGTTGCAGCGATAGGCATTCGTTCTTATGCGCCATCTGTTTCCTCGCGCGGTATGCGTATCTATCAGCACAGCGCAGGTCGCTACAGTAACGTAAAAAGGGCAAGAAATGTAGTTATGGCTTGATATTTTTAGTTATTTTTTGTACATAGTGGGTGCAGTTATTTAGTGCAATTTCTGCGCAGCAGAGTGTATTTGGCACCACAGCGCACACTGTCCTATATTGTGAGGGAATTTTGTAATCTTCAAAAAAGCTGTGATCGTGTTGCTGTGTAGTCTAAAAAATGGGGGGAGAACAGAATTGCACTCCCCTGATTATCCGAGGTGACAGAACGACGAAGTTGCGGTAACAAATCAAATCTGAGAACTCGCCACCGTATCGTCATGTCGAGTAGCGTCGTGCTAGTCCATAAGCAGCAGCGATGGGAAATGATGTCGCCGCTGCGCAACACATCACAAAGGACATTGTCTGCGATTATCGTTTGAAACTCGCATTTTAGTGGAGGACGCGATAGCAATAATTTGCTCCCGTTTGCGCGCCCTCTTTCACTTCTTTCGTACGTTCGTTCGCATCGAAGTGAATTGAAATTCGCTTAGTCATTGACACCTTACCTCTGCAGATCATATCTCTCACATTGTCATTATTATCCAGTCATAATCTACCCAAGTAGTTCAAAGGCAACCCGGCGTACACAACAATTAAGTCGAGGTTCACTCAGCCCTGAGGAATTGCCTGCGTTGCCTAGGAGTAAGGTTCCGTAGTCCTCTCCCAAAATTCGTGGATGCTCTGATTGCGATCTTCCGCTCGTATTCAAATAAAGCCTAGCCCGCATGGGGCGTTTTTCCGTGTGATTTGACAGCGTTGTCGGCAAATGAGTGTGTTTTCGGCCGCCGGAGAGGACGTTTTGGGCCACATTCTGGCAGAACAGAGAAAGTATGGATCCCGAAAAGCCGCAGGGAGAGGGCCCATGCCTAGAACTACTGAGAGCCGAAGCGGCTGTCATGTAAATTTGTGGAGCCACAAAGGTGGAGAGAGTCGCACGCGCGGTCCGTATAGTGCGCGGAGTAGCGACGCAACCTGTCAGGAGGTCCTGACATCTACTCCAGCGGTCATGAAGCGCAAATTGCGCCATGTATCATCTGCGGGGGCGCCTCAGCCCCGCTGACCTACTCACACCTCTCGAGGGAGGCTGCTGAGGAAATGGTAAAGCCAGCGAGGTGCGCCTCCATGGAAGGTACTCGCACTGAAGAGCAGTGCATGCGAGTTGCGTGCTCAGCGCATTGTCGATGGAGCTGTTCTATAAAATTTTCAAGTAGCAGTCGCGCCAAGATTGTTGCAGGAGGAAGAGCTGTCGGAAGGGTACGGCTGGGCCATCCGCAGGGACAAGGTGCAAGCTTTCACGCTGATATCTAAGGCTATCACAGACCTCTTTACCTGGCCAGCGGTGCTCAGACACCACCCTCTTGCTCCGATATCTTCATATGGAACCACAAGTGCTGGAAGAGAGGCTATGGTACGTTTCGGAGGCCCACATCACTCAGACAAAAACAGGAAAAGGCCACTGTGTGAAGTTCGCGGTGATAGCCAGCCCCAGTGTTCGCAATGCTTGGGTCGGAAAGAAAATGTTGCTCGGCTGCTGCAGTGTGCGGGAGCTATACCATATACCAAGAACACTCCATACGGGCCAGGTTTGCGATACCCGATTAGGTAGCACCTGCCATGTCATGAGGCCTGGAAAGCCGGCCTAGTAAGTGAGGTGGCTCCGCCATGTCGTTTGGATTCTCTACTTACCATCATCACATTCAGTTGGACTACACACACTGCAGGTTGAAGGTCTCGCCGACATACCCCCAAGTAGCCTGATACTGTGCGGCTGCAACAACTTTCCCTCTGCGAACTTCTTAACCTCGTTCTCCAGACTAACTCTCTGGTTCCCCTTGCTACGCTTTCCTTTTTTTTGGATCCAATTGGCTCCTTTAACGACCAACGGTTATCCTCTCTTCATAGCCGGCATTCAACTAGAGGAACTAGACCGAATGTGTTCGCTACCAGACTCCGTTTGTCTTCTGGTTTATAGCGTTGACGCAGTCTTCTGAGCGCCGGCCCTGAATCCATGCCTCCGGAATGCCGAATAAGCCAGCACTACTGCCTGCGGCGCCAAGCCTCTAATCCTATGCCAGGTTTGTGGAACTGGCTTGGGACTACTGGGGACTACTGGTCTCTTCCACGGCTTCTCACTGGTCCTATCAACCTTTTTACGAAATACCGTTTTATTTGATTATATTTGAAACCGTGTTCGGTTACCCGGAACGATGTTGTCCGTAATTATGGGATATCTGAACTGATTAGCACGTTTTCAAAGATATGTGTTCATTAGGACTTAAATTAGGTACTTCTTTTTTGCTTGGATTTCTTGGCCATAATAATATATGCGGATATGAGCCTTTTATGCTTGGATCTCTCTGCCGGATATAATTTGTATGACTAGGTTCAGATGGCGTTCTTAATAAAATGCTCCGCCTTGTGTGTATCATCTAAGGTTGTATATGAGCTGTAACCTCGCGCGCGGGAAACGTGTACCACACTGCAATATACGCAAGAGGACCGCAGTTCACTGTCGCGTCATATCCTTAAGACTGAGCTGCAGTCTCCCTTCCATTGGTTTCACGAGACATTGAAATTGTGTTGAAATAAAAACTAGTGTAGTATACAATTATGGAAACGAAAACGGCATTGTTGTTGTTGTTGTGGCTGTAGAAAGAAAGAAAAGAAAATGCACGGGCCTGCTACTAGCTTTGTAACTGAGCCACCTCCGCTGCCTAGTGCGGACAGAAGAAAAAATAGAGAAAGAAAAAGAACAGCGAGAGAAAGACGCACACCGCAACAGCCGTCGTCCACCACCTAAGCGGTGGCAAGTGCAACGACGGCCTACAACAGATACAATTTCGGTGGCTGGCTAGCCCCCACCGCAAGCGGCGTTGACCTACCGTCTCAGCTCCGTAAGGCGAGGAACTGCCCCTCACCCAAGCCTCGGCAGTTTTGTTGTTGTGGCATTAGGAAGAAGGAAAAGAAAATGCATGGGCCGGCTACTGGCTCTGCAGCTGAATCATCTCCGCTGTCTCGTGCAGACAGAAGAGAAAATAAAGAAAGAAAAAAAAGAGGCAGAGAAAGACGCGCGCCGCAACAACAGCCGTCGTCCACCACCGAAGCGGTGGCGGGTGCAATGACTGCCTACAACAGATAAAAATTCGGTGGCCAGCAAGGCCCCGCCGCAAGCGGCAGTGACCTACCTGTCCCAGTCCCATCCTTAACGGCATTGGCACATTCAAGACAAAATATGGTTGCAGAGAACACGCGCATAGGGTAGCGTCTTACTAGATGATTTTGAGAGGAAATAAGAACTCAGGGCGACAATTTAGTTCCGCCATGATGCGTATGACATGACAGCGTGGAAAAGCACAGGAGATTTAATGCCTCGCTTTAACCAACTCCTTTCAGTGTGCCTGCTGTGCATAGGGTAGCGTGTTTAACTCGGTGCCCAAGAGCACTAGTAGGTTGATTCTCATTCCACTTGACCGCTTGAAATGAGCACCCTATTTGGCAGCGCCTCCCAATGTTTTCGTGGGCACTCTCCTTTATTCGCACAAAGCATAGACGAATCGGTGCTCCGCCATGCCAGCAGTCAGCTGCTAGTTGCCGCCTTCCAGCGTGTTGCCTGGCGAGTTTTTGCTCATAATGCTGACGCCGACAACGCCCACATCTAGGGCATTTTCAAGGTTACGGAGTTTTAGCAGTATAATGTTAGAATAAATGGGACACCTAACTTATTAAACCCATAGCGATTCGGGAATTTGAGTAGCAGAGTGTGCTCCGAGTAATGGAGAAATCCGTACTGAAGTTGACATGACAAGGAGTGAAGGATGGTGACAAAAGGAGGGGATAGGGGCTAATGAGATTACCGTTGAGTCTATCTTAACTTAACAGAGAAATTGAACCTTAAAGGGGCGGTGAATTCTACCTAATGAACTGATTCATTTGTTAACTAAAGATAAATTTCAGGGACAACTGTCCGGTTTTGACGGACATGTTAATTGGGACTCGGAGTTTATGATACGTTCCTGTTTATGCAAGTGCATACAAGTTGGGTATTTAATCATTTGTGTACGTGGCAATTATCCTCTCAGCGCTTGTGAGAGAAGGTGATGAAGAGGGGTGCGAGGCAGAGCCATAATAGCGAAATTCAGTTCAGTTCAGTTCAGTTTATTACCTTAAAAGTCCCCTTGGGGGCATTATATAAGGGGTCTTCAGTCTTCCGTCGCATTGTCTCCAGTCGTGTGCACTGGCGTGTCATAATACCACCATCTTGTTGTTGCTACATCTTTTTGGTGCAGAGGCTCGATACGATTCCACGTGCCCCCTTTTTCTGGGCTCCCCACCTCGTAATGGCACTAACCAGTCAACACGGATAGTCATGGATGCCTAGACCTGTGACTACTATGCAGCAACGCGCGCGACCGCCGTTGCTGGCGGAGGGAGGTTGCCCGCTCAGTGGTTCTCCGGTCACAAACGCCACTACCTTTCTACGGCGAGCTATTCGAATGCGGTGAATATTTAGACCGGTTTGAACATGTACGCAAACGCAATGATTGGGAGGAGGAAAGAAAGCTCCATAACACCTACTTTGTTCTAGAAGATTCACTGCGGACGTACTCAGTGAACCACGAAGCACCGATACCTTTATGGGACAAATTTCGCAGCTAGATTTATGCGACCTAAGGTTTGGCACAATAATCTTGGAACCAAACCACAATTGAAGTGTCACAACGTTGTACAGGTGCGGGATCCGGCTTTTGAAATGTGCTTGTCCATAATGTGCCCGATGAGAAGAAAGTGCGCCAACTAATGCATGGGCCAAAGAGTAATGATTCGCTGGGGGTGTTTCGCAGTCCGCCTTGTTCTACTTTGGAACTCTTTGCGGATGCCAGCACCATAAAACGAACACTTCAAAACCAAGCTCTTTACTTCAGCTGTGGTGTGTCTGTCATCACCAGCAGTCATTGCTTCTGTCTGGCTTACGTGGTGCCACCGATGCCTTGAGGAAGGTTGTCCGGTGTGTAGTTGCGAAGAAATAAGACGCATTTAGCTGCCGTGTATGCCATCGTCGTGAAAGGTTCCGTGGCTTGTGGAAGTCATTTATGAGGAAGTCAGGCAAGCTGTTCCAGAACCAGCTGCGCCGGTTATGCAGCCATCACCACCTTGTGCGCTAAAGTGCGCACCCGTACTTCAGCAGCGCAACAGGTACGACTCTCCCGCACTAAACACTCCTATGCGCAATCCATGCCCGCCCCGTACTGTTCTTCTAACTGAGGCATGAGTTGAGATGACCTACGCCTGGTGTGCTCTTTATCACCAGCCTATTTGCTAACATTGTAGTGAGGCCGGTAACATGTTGCGCATTTACCCATACCAGCGCGCTGACTTCGTGAATTTCATCCACGTACTTCATACCCTCTGAAGGGCCAACTACCAGGTGGCATCGAGGAGAACCTGTCTGCGAATGCTGACTTCACCGACGTCCCAAACCAACCTCCGCGCCACTCAGGAGACCATGTATCCTTGCTTAAAACATTTCTTTATTGGAACTTTATTACTTTCTTTATGCAGAACTATGGTTACTGTGCAGCCACTACGGACACCTTTCCAGTACGTTCACATATTGCTCATCATCAGGATGATTTCACAATGCCTGCATGACAGCCCAGGTTTCAACAGAGTGAAATGCTTGCTCGCACTGAATGGATGGACGAATTGGACAGGTTACGCAATGGTAAAAATTTCTCGTCACTTGACCTTAACAATTTCTACTGGTGTCAGGTAGAAGTGGCGGAAAGGATGGAGCAAAACAACAATCAGGACCGCAGATGCACTGGATGAATATAAATGGCTTCCATTGGGGCTACGATCTGCACCAGCAAGCTCAACAACGAAAGATGGAGGCAGTTGTCTTTGGACTTAAATACATGCGTGATTAGTGTATCTCGATGATCTCGCCATTTTCTCAGCTAGTTTTGTGAAAAATGGCCATTTTTTCGAAGAATGTAATTTCAGGTTCAGAATCTTCATTTCCTTGGCAACGTGATTATAGCTGAATAAGTAAAACTAGATCGCGAGAAGACTGCTGCTGTAGAAACGTTCACGCAGTCGACAGGCAAAAAGTTCTTGTGAAAGTGTTTGGGACTCTCTTTCTGTTAAAGGAAGAGAGTCCCATTCTAGTGACTGCCAAATCTCGTGACGGCCAAGCGGCTTACGCTGCGTCCTCGATACAATGCTTTTTTTTTTGCATGCCATGATGATTAGGTGCACGCCTTCAAGGAGCCACGCAGGCAGCTGCAGGCCGACCCGTTACTTCACAATTTTTATGAGTCAGCTGCTAGAGAGCTTCATACCGATTCCAGATATTAGGTTTTTGGTGTTATGTCCTTTCAGTCGCAGGCGACAGGGAGAAAATTATAACGTGAGAAAGCTGCTCTTTTCCAAATGATAGGTGAACTACTCGATCACGGAAAAGGAGTGCATAACGGTAATCTGATCAATCAGCAAGTTCTGAGCCTACCTCTAGGGCTACTTATGAATGCTGTGAGTGAGCACCATTCGTTAGGTAGGCTAGTCAACCTCAAACACCCATCCGAACCACTTGCAAGGTAGAGTCTCCTGCTGTAATAATACGACATCACGGTAGGGTACAAGCCCTACCGTGCACTAAATTTGATCGGTTGCCGCATGAATCTGTTGATGCTGGGCTGGCCGATACCAAAAAAAACTTTCTCTTTTTTGCTTTCATTACGACAACCGACATGGCCTAACGTCAAAGGGCTGAGTACGATTTACGCCCGCTCAGTGCGCCTTGGGTTCATGCTCATAGAGCTTCCGTGATCTTCTCTTGCACTAGAGGATCTTCGATCATTACAAGAAACCTTTCTTCTGGTTGTGGCACTCTAAATCCGGCAAGAAATTGTGTACAGTCTTGCGCAATTTGAAAGTTATCGCACGAACGTGGAACAAACAATAGAACAGAGGCATGCCCCCGAATCCTCCGCCGTGACGAGGGACGTGTCAAGCCAGCTTCCCTCACTTTTAGTACTTTTCCTTAGGCAGCCGCCGCTTCCTTGGTGAGCAGTGTTTCTATTTTTCTTTTTGCTATAGCGAAGATGGAGTGATCGTATTGCTTTACGTATTTCCGTCAAGTTTTGTTACCTTCCGCGAATAGGAGCGGTAACCAAGTCTATTATTTGTCAGAAAGAATGGCGAACTTAGAATAGAAAGAAAGGGTGGTGAAGTCGTTTCTGGGGTAATGGTATTAGAATGAAACAGCGAACGAGGCAGAGAAGAATGCGAAATCGCGATTTTCCGTGTTTCTATACCAGCCGCTAGGCACCTGGAGCGCTACGCTAGTCGATGCTTGCGCGGTAAAATTCAAATCGCGCGCGGTAGGAGATACGCATACCACGGTGAACATTTCATTTTAGAGTGACCGGAACGTTCACATTCATTCGTTAAAAGTACCATTTGCCCAAGCTGCTGACTACAGTCCATCATTACTTGAGGACTTGACACGATTCTCGGCGGCGGACGACCGCTCTGATGAAACATGCAGGGCTTCTCTAGAAAATACGTCCGCATCGGAACCTTTCCAGTTAGTTGGTAATGATCGCTTGGGTATCAGCAGCCGGATTAATTTTAGAAGGGATGGACTGCTTATTACAAGCCGATAGATAGCCACTTGCCCGTGCAACTGCTGCTGAAATGGCCTAATGTTTTCTTAACCCCATCGTATTGAGCCACGGGGCATTATCGGTTGTTATTACGGACGGCTCTTTTTGGCGGAAATATTGCATGCTCTCTGAAGTGTTACTCACAAAAGTCATCGTGAGGCTACCGCACATCACCCGGAAATAAAGGGACTGACTGAAAGCTTCATTAGGGCGCTTGCTTACATGCTGACATCGCACGTTGGATGAAGCTGTATCGTATGCAACTTTCGCACATGATGAAGCTGTACAGGAGACGACACGTCTTACGCTATTCCATGTAGTCTGAGGTGACCCCGTCTCCATATGTGTTCGACGCTAGGCTACCTGAAATGCATAGTGGCATGTCACCAGTGCCTATGCAGATGCCGACGTATTTGTCTAACGAGCTGTAGAGCGCCAGCCTGCACTGTGACGCATTCAACTGCAGCTAAATTATGCTAAATGCACATGATGCTAAATTTTACAACCCACGACGCCGAGACGCCACCTTTGCGCCTAGCGATTTTGTACTGGTCTGAAACTCGTGCGCCGTCAAGGGCTCTCTGAGAAGCTACTGCGCTGCTTCTCGGCTCAAACGAGGTCATTCGCCGTATAGGTGATGAACTACGAGTATGTTCCCCGAGGTCAACGACCCTGACCACGACAGCGCTTAAGAAATCGAAACTGTTCACATAATTCGCGTGGAATCGTACCATGAAAAGCAGTGATTGTTTCAGTATCCAGCTCTGCGTTCGCTGATCTGCTGTGTACATTCAGTTTGTGTTCAGTGCTTGTGTCGAGCCGCCGCTTTCAGAGAGGGGGGACGGAATGTGGGAGGGAGGGAGGGTGCAATACACTGTGCTACTTAGCGCTCGCGGAGAGAAGGAAGAAGTGCGATGAGGTGTGGAACCTTATTTATTTGATTCTGTATCTTCTGCCATGTGCATTGTTTAATGCGCCACCAGGTACTCTTTAAAGTATTGTCCAGACAAATGCCGGATACATTTACTTTTGCCAAAATAACATGAAAAAAAACTACGCGAAGTGATAAATTTCGTCAATGGCAGAGTCGCGCTGTGTAAACGATAGCATTAAAATTTGGCCGCTGTCTTCAACTCAAATAACTTTTGACGTCACTTAAAAGGCAACCACTGTTAGTGGAAACACAACGTTAAGTTTTTGTAGAAGCCTAAAACGTTATACACGAGACTGGCTTCATTCTGCATATTTGCATTTTATTTTCGAATATTAATATAAGCTACAAGTAGGTCGTCGTAAGGAGTCACTATTTTATATAGTCAAGTTTCAGAGGTCAATGTACAGTATTAAAAAGAAGGAAAGGTCAGCCATTTGAAGTCGTAACAGTCGGAAAGTTGTATCTGTTTTGCGAAAAGAATTATAGAATTAGTCAATTGAAGCGAAATGGCGCGAGAGCTAAGAGTAGGCGCAGCTAGGAGTTAAGCATATATAAACAGCATGGTCAGAGCTGTAAACGAGCAGGAAAATTTGCACAGCCTGTGAAGCCGTTGGAGTGGTCATTACCGTTTTTCTGCGACCACAGTGATGCGTGGTTTTATCGTGGCCTACGTTGCTTATATTTCATCCATTTTTCTGGCTTGCCATAGTCGTAATGGTGAGTATTGTATATATATCTGTATTTCTGGAGGTATTATGCACAGAGTAACGGAGTAAAATAATTGTAAGCAGACACCTGTCTACTATCAATTTGCGCGACATGATGTTAGAGTGATCATAAAGTAATACTGTTCTAGAATGTTCTAATTGTTGGGATTGTATTTCACTATATATATGCAGTACCAGGTTTTAGAGGGTAGCTGTCTAAGGCCTTCGTTGCTCTTACTGTGTTAAATGTCATTTCGCCAATTTTATTGATTAATACGTATGGAAGACATACAAATGCAGGCTGTGCCAGCTAAATGTACCATGAGTTAAAATAAGTCATTGGGATAGGCCAGGGTAACAATTTCTATGCAGCTGCCAGGAGTCTTGCGCACTGCAGACTTTTTAGTTTTCTTCCTAATTATTTGCAGCTAACCTCATTTTTCTAAATTACAAAATATTGATTTTAGACGATAATTGTAGCTTTAGAAGCGAAGAGCATTGCCTGACTTGGTGTGGATCTATATTGTTTCGGAGAACAGAGGCGATGTAAGACAGAATAGCTGCGGGGCCGAAACAACATTGAGGCTTAAAGTAGGATACCACCTTACAGAACCCCCTTTTAATTTATTTATGCATAGAGAAAGCATCATGTTTATTGTTTTCACTAGCTCCAAAGAAATGCCTTGAGTCACACAAAATAAACAGACCTGACTTGCACGTTCCTACGCTTGTGCTGCTTCGAAACGGATACTCCTGACGCTTATTCATTAAGTCAGAACCTTCGTAGTTCTATGAAAAAAACACATGCGCCCAGTATTTTTTTATTGTTACGCGTTTAAAATATAATGCAATACTTTTCAGTGCCTGATAATGACGAAGTAGAGAGGATGCGTTTCGGACATTTAATAAAGATCGAAGGTATTGGTTTACTAACTTTGAAACAAAGTAGAATATTTCTATATATTTAAATTTTGGCCGATTCTGCAGCAATGCGTAGAAAGAACTCACTGCTCTAGAGCAATAATGCTGGCCTGGAATAAATTACAGGGCCTAAAGGCAAAGCTTCTGTGGCCACACTTTATTATGTCATGTCAGAATATAGGAATGAAAAGTAACGAGTTTTCAAAATTTTCTCAGTTTTATATTTATTTTGATCAGTTTGAACAAAACAAGGAAACGTTTGTTAATCCTTATGTTGATTACGCTTGAGCATTATATATGAAAGCGAAGTTGATGTTACTTAATTTATTGGACTCATAGTTCTCTTTTTTGCTGTGTCTGAATTTCAGCCGATCCTTGCAAATTTTGCCCTAAATGAAGAACATCAGTCTTGGGACAATCCTCACGTGCATAAATTTGACAGATGTAAAGGTCCATAAATGTATTGAGTAATAAAATGGCGCACTGCTTAAGTAACAGGGCTCAAAACTGGCAACAGAGTTTTCCGCCTCTTGTGTGGTATAAGAGTTTTTCAGAGAAATCTACGGCATATCTTGCAATACCAAAGCCTATTCATGTTTGTTAACACATTTCCACCGTCACATATAAAATTTAATTGAAAAGAAAAAGAACTGTCTTAGGACCTTGACTATCCTTCTTCTCTGCACAACCTATATCTAAGATGTGTACAGCTTTAGCCTTTGTTATGGATCACGTGCTGCGTGACGCTCGCAGTAACACTGGACGTTCCACGTCTGCCACTATTAGGGAGGTGGCACTGGTTGACATTCTGAAGGTTCTGTTACGATCAGACGTTAAAATCTAAGAAAATAGAAGATTTGTCAGCCGATCTTGCGGACAGGATAATTGGAAGTCGCGGAATTGAATCCCACCACCAGGGCACGTTTTTTCGTCTTTGTATTTCATGACCTTTCTCATCAAATGGTTACGGTTTTAGTTCAAATCACTAGTAAAATAAAGAACAAAACTGAACAGCAATACCACCACGTTTTCTTGGCCTCGCGGACTGCAGGCCTATATATATATATATATATACAGGATGTCCAAGCTAACTTTAGCCAAGGGTTACAAAGTGGAACATTTGGGACAGGCCAGAGAAACCACCTGTATACAGCTGCTAGCAATCTGGTGCGCCACTTGCAATTCTTTTGTTTTACAATTAACTAATTAGTAATTACAATAATTTTTCTTATTTACTAACTATTGCCGTTAGATCAGAAGTGTGATTTGCGGAGTTGGAGAGCATCTTCTAAAACCCCCATTCCATCTATTTCCGATAAAAAAAGCCACACGTGTATCGTTTTTCCAAGCCTCAAATAAAGCCTGCGAATTAAAAAAAAAAATATCTCGCGACTGGCGCATTCGTGCGCCACGATTTGCTGCTCTCAACTTGGCTTTCACTGAACGAAATCCGCTGAGGCATTGGATCTACGACCCCGTTGAGCGGCAGGCCGATATGTCAGCGGTGGTGCTTCGTCCGCTTCACGCAGTGACGCGCATGAAGCGAACGAAGCAGATTAACTTGCAGTCAGCTGGTCTGCAAAAGCACCTCCTCTTCCTCTTTCTCGGCTACCTGTCCACTTAATCGGAACTTCTTTACAATGGTCCCCCGCAGAAAACAGTAGCCATCCTGGCGACGCAAGGAGACGAAAGGATAGCAGGATCGTATTAAGGCTTCAAACGGTCGACGTGAATTGTATCTCATGCCCATGGCGGCGAAGGTCTTGGAAGAGGCTAGCGGTTCAACTAGGTAACTGACGGGAGAAGTCTGTTGGAGGACTAGATAGGGTCTGTGGCACTTCGCAGTAAACTTGCCGGTCAGACCTGGTGGTGTCGATGGTACCCAGAGCCATACGTGAGCACCGGGAGAGAATTGGTGAACAGAGTGGCTGCTGTCGCTGTGCGCTTTCTTCTGGGCTTGCTCATAAGTGAGCGAGCCAGCTTGCGATATTCTTCAATGTGCCTGGCAGCTGCTGAGAGTGATGTATACTCTAAGGTATCAGGCCGGTAGGGGAGGATGGTGTCGTGCGGAGTCGAAGGTTCACGCCCGTACAGCAGAAAATATGGCGAGAATCCGGTAGTTGCTGGAACGACGGTGTTACAGACATATGTTATAAATGGGAGAATCTTCTCCCAATCAGAGTGGTCGGAGGCGATGTACTTGGATATCATGTCACCATGTGTGTGGTTGAAGCGCTTTGTGAGGCCGTTGGTTTCAGGGTGGTACGCGCTGGCTGTCCGGTGGATGGTCTGACATTCGCGTAGGAGCGCTTCGACAACCTCGGATAGGAAAGATTTACCTCGATCATTTAAAAGTTCACGAGGGGCCCCGTACCTCAGAATGAAATGAGGAAGAAGAAAGAATGCGATATTTGGGCCGGTGATATCCTGAAGTGCTGCTGTCTCCGCATAGTGAGTAAGGTGATCGATGGCCACGATGATCCAACGATTCCCTGCAGTTGTATATGCACAGGTCCATGCAAATCGATGCCAACACGACCGGATGGTCGGTATGAGCATAGAAGACGCGGCAGTGGAGCTGGCTGATGGAGAGGAAGAGGCTTAATGCTGGCAATCGATGCACGAACGCATATACTTACTGACGAAGGCATACATACGTCGCCAGTAAAAGCGCTGTCGCAAGCGTTCATACGTCTTAAATACACCCACATGGCCACACTGCGGATCGTTATGGTAAGGTGCGCAGATATCATTTCGGAGGTGGCAAGGTACGACGAGCAGCCACTTACGGCCATTTGGCATATAGTTGCGTCGATAGAGAAGACGGTCACGAAGGGCGAAATGCTGCGCTTGACGACGAAGGGCGCGAGGAGCCGGTGAGAGTGACGAGTTCGTAAGAAGATCGATTAGTGATGTAAGCCACGGATCCTTGCGCTGTTCTGATGGCATGTCGTCGATGGACAGGGAAGACAAGACGATGCTGGAGGCAGGTGACAACGGAATGTCAGGCGGCATCCGGCGAGCGAGATAAAGCGTCCGCGTCGGAATGCTTGCGCCTTGTACGATGAATAATTCGGATAGCATACTCTTGCAATCTAAACGACCAGTGGTCGAGACGGCCGGTGGGGTCTTTTAGTGAAGACAACGAACACAAAGCGTGGGGTTCTGTAATAACATCGAAGGAGTGCCCGTACAAGTATGGCAGAAATTTCTGAAGCACCCAAACATTGGCTAAGAATTTCTTTTCTGTCACTGAGTAGTTGGTCTTGGCCTTGGCCAACGTTGGACTTGCGTACGCCACACCGGCCGAGGCCGACGCCGGAGGCATTGGTGTGCACTTCGGTAGGAGCAGCCGGATCAAAATGGCGCAATACGGGGGGTGAGGTAAGTATCGTGCGCCGTTTCGTAAAATCAGTATCGGAAGCCGGCGACCAGGCAGAAAGATCTTTATGAACGCTGAGAAGTCGCGTCAGAGGGGCAATGATCGCCGCAAAGTTCCGAACGAAACGCCTAAAATAGGAGCAAAAGCCTATAGAGCTGCGTAATTGCATGATAAATGTTGGCTTTGGGAGCCCAGCGACAGCGCGGAGTTTCGATGGATCAGGAAGGGTGCCATCCTTGGACACTGGATGTCCTAAAATAGAGAGATGGCGAGCACCGAAAATACACTTTTTCAGATTGGGCTGCAGACCGGCGTCGTTAAGACATTGCAAGACAGTTTCAAGGCAAGTTAGGTGGATCGCGAAGTCTGATGAAAATACGACGGTATCACCCATGTACAGAGACATGTGTGCCACTTCAAACCGCGGCGAATATTGTCCATCATGCGTTGAAAGGTAGCGGGCGCGTTGCACAGGCCAAACGGCATGACGTTGAACTCATAAAGCCCGTCGGGAGTGACAAAAGCTGTCTTGGGGCGATCGTCCTCAGCCATTTGAACTTGCCAGTAGCCAGAACATAACTTGATTAAAGAGAAAAATTCCGCTCCATGTAAGGTGTTCAGCGCATCGTCTATGCATGGTAGTGGATAGACGCTCTTTCGCGTGATCGCATTAAAGCAGCGGTAGTCGACACAGAATCGGATAGACCCGTCTTTCTTCTTGACTAAAACGACCGGGGACGCCCAAGGGCTACTGGAAGGCTGAATGACACTCTTACTGAGCATCTCGTCGACTTGCGCATCAATAATGCGGCGCTCTGAGGCTGATACACGATAAAGGCGTTGGCGGAATGGGGCGAGCGTACCAGTATAGATATGGTGGGCAAAAGTTGATGTACGACCCAAGGATGGCTGCTGGATGTCAAAGGAAGCTCGCGATCGGTTCCGCAAGTCAAGGAGCTTGGCGTGTTGATTGTCGAGCATTGTCGATGGTTTTATCGAAGGCAGCCAGAGTCGATGAAGAAGATAAGGAACGTGTGTATGTACGTATATACGCTTACACACACACACACACACACACACACACACACACACAC
>JAJIZL010023373.1:199153-266274 GCA_023969395.1 Amblyomma maculatum
ATATAAGCAGGATTGGATTCATTTGGGTGCTGAATCCTGGATCGAAGCAAGTACGGCGCTCTTTTCCAACTGAACTCGCAAAAACCTTCAGAACCTCCGTCTTAAAAGCGTCCCGAGTTACTCAAAGAAGCGGCACGGTTTCCAAACCTGATCCGCTCAGATCTCTGCAATGCGAAATACACTTGCCTCAACTTTACTTTGTTACCCCAAACATTCAATTATACCATGCACTCGAATATGTCAAGCCAGAATTCTGCTTCTTCATCCGGTCAGTCTTAGAAGCTGAGGGGTTCACGGAGCTGTGCTTACCCACTAATTCTCTCTTCAGCGGCAAGGTCATGTTGTCAGAAATTCAGCACCTCCACCAAATGTCACCTGGCTGTGACAATGGCCGTGACCACAATAAAACAGACAGGTGTAGCAGAACTGAATTTATTGTCCTCAATGGTTATTACTTGATCCGCCATGCGGCGGCGCCGGCGAGGCTTCAGCCGCTCAGAATGCGGCGTGAAGGTAGGTTTACCCCGCACCTTCACCAATTTATTACGATGGGGTTTATTGTCGGAGCGCCGGACAGATCAAGGAGGCAGAGAGCTCAGCTGGCCAACGACTGTGCTTCCGGCACGAGAGGTTTTCCAGCCTCTTTATCATTGTAGTTTACTATTCCTTCTAACTTCCTCAGGACTGCTGAAATATATGCACTGAAGTTCCATGCCTTGTAGCGAGCAACACATATATATTCAGAATTAGTAATGAGCCAAAGTATGTGTTGAAAAAATCAGCTGTGTGTTTACATTTTGATACAATGTTCCTTAAGCCATGGAGTACATTCCTTACATGTACACAGGCATGCTGTGAGGAAGTGTGCATTTAGAGTTGTTATCAACACTGCCGGTCCTCCTAGTTGTGCGAGAGAAACGCTGTAGTAAAGTTTCTTCATGTGATCTTGATAACATGCTGATATGAACTTGTTACCTCTAATTTTTAGTGCCGAAATTCGAAGCCATTGTGTACCCTGAGGTGTTTGATGGACGAGAAGAAGAAGGCATCAGAGTTCTAAAAATTAATGATGATTTAACACTAAAACTTGAAGAGACGTCCGTGCTTCACGAAGACTTCTTTGTACGAACGTACTATCAAGGTGTACCTCAGCACACATACGTAAGTTATGATTTTTCTCTGAGCAGATGTAACGATAATAGTGATTGAATTTAAAACGAAATGCAGCGGGGTGATAGCATATACAAAAGTCGATACCTTGTTGCGAATATTAGAACATTAGAAAGCGGCTTAAAAGGAAAATAATTAGAAGCTAATCCTAACAGACTAACGTTCGTCTGTGTCTTTATGCCGATGATCTAGATGATCAAAGTGAGACATAGTAAGATCGCGGGACATTGCCGCGAGTTAAGAGTGAACAGCATTAAAAGCGGCGTTGTACAGAAAACCCGCTGTTGTAAGTCCTGTGATCAAAAATCATGAGTATGCCATTAGGTGGCAGTTAGGTCTTGCGCCTGGCACTGCTTCTTCGATGGGTTCGGCAATGTTGTTAGATTACATTGCATGTCCACTTGCCAGTCTTTGCCAGCATGGGAAGCTCTTTTGAGATGAAGGATGAAATAGGAATCGAACCTGCGTCCAGCGGTGTTTCTAAAAACGGACAGCTTACTACATTGTGGCAATGAGTATGGGCGAGATGACAGAGAAGTGTATGTGTTTAGAGTTTCAGCGAGTAACAAATGATCCATTCGTGAACGTTGACACGCAAAGTGTGCTGTAGAAGCGGGCACTGCCGCTAGAGCATGATACCTTAAAAGGCAAAGATTAAACATCCTGTAAATTGTTCTTCGACTGTAGATGTGCCGTAATGAGACGACGCAACAAGCCCGAAGCGGCGAGAACGCGGGCAGGGGGCCAGTTTACTTGACGTGGCCTTGCGCGATGGTGGTTTCGCTGGGTTGTGTAAATATATGTCAAGGAAATATGCCAGCGAAATGTATTATTGTTGGCTTCCCAGGCTCCGTGTATGAGCCGAGCAGCAGTAACAGAAGAAAGTTACAATGCTGTTTGGCATTGAGTGCGGTCGAGTTTACAGCGCATAATATATGTCATCTAAATGTATAATATTGTCACGTAGTGGTAACGAGGTCGGCGACACAAATGAAGGGGTCGATGATTGCACTAAAGAAAATCTTTATTTGGGCTGACTTGCGCCCGCAAAAGAACTAAGCAACTCGGCGGCGGCGATAGAAACAAACGTGCTCGTCCGTCGTCGAACAAAGAATGCCCGTCACACTCGTCAACGCTCAATTTAAAGGCTGCACAGAACAATCTAGATAACGTCGCAAACAGCTACCAGCCCGGGCTGGAACATTGTGGAAAGACACCCGAGTGGCCAGAACCTTCGAGAAAGATCTCGGTGCATCTTGCGCTACAACAAAACTGATAAAGGTGTGACTCGCGACATCGAGCATTAACAAACAAAGATTACGGAACTGATACGCGGTCCAGAATCAGAGTGATAAGCCTGTATGCCGGCGGCTGTTAAAAAACAACAAATACTGTTTTGAAGGTTTCGCGGCATTACTCCCCCCTTAAAAAAAACATCGCCTCGATGTTCCAAAACAAAGAAACTTAAACATAAACACTGCAAAGTTTAAACACCACATATTCTTTAACGCGCGTAATATGGCTTCAGTCGTACAGCATGTACAATTTCTGGGTGTGCGCGTCGCCGTTGTGATGCTGACGTTCCGTCGGGAATGACCTCATAGTCCAGTGGTCCGACGCGGCGAATGATTTTGTACGGCCCAAAATATCGACGCAACAACGATTCACTGATGACTGAATAGGCAGCTCCGGTGTCTATACTAGGGCAATGACTCTGCGACCGTCGACATCAACTTCAAGGTCGCTTGTTCGCGTCCTCGCATTGCACGTGGGCCTTGGTGTCCGATCTCGGCTGCGTCGTTTCTTCAGGTCATGGCCGGGGCATACCGTTGTTACTTCGCTGGGCGGCGGTGTCGGCTTGCACTCTGGTCGTGTTGTCGATGTCGTCGTGTGAAGCGGCGATGAAATGGTTGCGTCGTCGTTAGTGGTCGTCGGCGGCGGAGGATCTTCGTCTTTTCGCCGTTGAGTAACCTCACCTCCAAAGGTTGCTGCCTTTAGTTTCCCCTACGGGGGCTAGGAGACCGTCCTTGCACGTAACCGCGGCCCGGCGACGCAAATCGGGCATTGTACGGTGGTGGCGAGCGTAACAGACGCCTTGGCGACGAGTGCTCTCCGCTGCGCAGGAAGTCATTGATTTCCTGTCGTCGCTCGCCAGGACGGGGTCGTGGAGCGTCGACAGCAAAACCACGGAGGCCGATCCGTCTGTACGGGCAGTGACAGAGGATGTGTCCTGCCTCACCACAGTAGAAACATAATGGCCGGTTGTTTGCTGTCCTCCAGGCGTCGCACTTCCTGGGGCTGTTGAGAAGCTTGGTGGGCGGGGGCCAAGGGGCGGGTTTCAGAAACAGGACGGTAGCGGCGAGGGCTCAGAAAGTCATCACGTCGGGGCGCAGGGCGACGTAATGCACCAGCGTAGTTCATCGCTGTTGCCTCTTGAGCTGGAACAGTCGCAGCCGTCGCTTGAGTAACGCCCAGCGCCTGCTGGACTTCTTCACGTACGACGTCCGCGAGCGTCGCCACCTGGGGATGTTGCGATGATGGCATCAATCGGCGGAGCTCCTCTCGCACGATCTCCCGGATGAGGTCTCGAAGGTTCTCTCCGCTTGCAGATGCGCTGGGGTAGTGGGTTGAGCAGTCCGGCTGAAGTGGTCGCTCGTAGTGGCGCATCCGGGTGGCCAACGTCTTCTCAATAGTAGACGCCTCCGTTTCAAATTCCGCCACAGTTCTTGGCGGATTTCGCACAAGACCCGCAAAGAGCGACTCTGTAACGCCTCGCAATAAAAGTTTGACTCGCTCACCTTCGGTCATATTAGGGTCGGCGCGGCGAAAGAGGCGCTTCATCTCCTCAACGTACGCCAGGACAGGCTCATTAGGGAGTTGCAGTCTTGACTGAAGGAGGGCCTGAGCTGTTTCCTTTCGGACGACGCTTGAAAAAGCAGTCAGAAACGCTTCCTTGAAAGTCTCCCAATCCTTCATAGTTGCCTCATGATTTTCGAACCAAACTCGGGCATGTCCTTGAAGAACAAAATAGACCTGCCCGAGTTTCGCAGCGTCGTTCCAGCCGTTGAATTCTGCCACACGGTCGAAAAGGTCCATCCAGTCTTCTGCATCTTCGTCCGGTCGTCCATGGAAGCAGGGGGGCTCGCGGGGTTGAACGAAAACAACCGGTGCTGAAGGTTGGGCCATTGTCAGCGTCGATGTCTTCCGAGATCGAATGGGGTCCGGTAGCAGACCGTGTTCAGGTTGGAGCCCTTGAAGCCGGCGACTGGTTCGGTGGCCTGTTGGCTGTTCCTCCAGGGTAACAGGAACAATGTTGGGGTCTTCGCTTCAAGGATCAAAGGCAGCACCTCCACCAGATGTCACGTAGTGGTAACGAGGTCGGCGACACAAATGAAGGGGTCGATGATTGCACTAAAGAAACTGTTTATTTGGGCTGACTTGCGCCCGCAAAAGAACTAAGCAACTCGGCGGCGGCGATAGAAACAAACGTGCTCGTCCGTCGTCGAACAAAGAATGCCCGTCACACTCGTCAACGCTCAATTTAAAGGCTGCACAGAACAATCTAGATAACGTCGCAAACAGCTACCAGCATGGGCTGGAACATTGTGGAAAGACACCCGAGTGGCCGGAACCTTCGAGACAGATCTCGTTGCATCTTGCGCTACAACAAAACTGATAAAGGTGTGACTCGCGACATCGAGCATTAACAAACAAAGATTACGGAACTGATACGCTGTCCAGAATAAGAGTGATAAGCCTGTATGCCGGCGGCTGTTAAAAACAACAAATACTGTTTTGAAGGTTTCGCGGCAATATTATAGCATCAAAGACTGCTTTGCTGAAAATTTTGCTTCGGGTGTGTATTATCACGAGTACGCCACTGCCAGGGGGTAGTTTGCAGGTGACATAACCAGGCGCTGGCTGGTCGACAAGTTTTGTGACTTCGGAGCTCACTGACAATGCATGTCATGGCTGAAATAGCGGACGGTTCAATCTAGGGATTGTTTTTGAGACAGTAGGGAGCAAACTGCGACAAACTATAGCCAGTCACGTTACTCTTAAGCTTTGCGGACACAGTAGTATGGCTACAAGAAAACGGGTCTGCATAAATTTTCAGGTGGTCTTTCCAATTACTGGTTCCTTTATACTGTATGTTGATGATAGTGCGTGAAATAATACTGTTAGAAATTCAGAGATTAGTGAATAAATGGGTAACAAAATGCATGCACGCGAACCAGAACCCACAAGAAAGCCGGTAAAACTTGAACCACTAAGGCTGCCCCGTCATGGCGTTTAGCACAGAGATTTGTATGCGCTGGCTGGTCGACAAGTTTTGTGACTTCGGAGCTCACTGACAATGCATGTCATGGCTGAAATAGCGGACGGTTCAATCTAGGGATTTTTTTTTTGAGACAGTAGGGAGACATGGGAGTAGAACACTGCGAGAAACTATAGCCAGTAACGTTACTCTTAAGCTTTGCGGACACAGTAGTATGGCTACAAGAAAACGGGCCTGCATAAATTTTCAGGTGGTCTTTCTAATTACTGGTTCCTTTAGACTGTATGTTGATGACAGTGCGTGAAATAATACTGTTAGAAATTCAGAGATTAGTGATTAAATGGGTAACAAAATGCATGCACGCGAACCAGAACCCACAAGAAAGCCGGTATAACTTGAACCACTAAGGCTGTCCCGTCATGGCGTTTAGCACAGATATTTGTATCCCCAGCTGCCGACACAAAATCCTTATTAGCCTGATTATCACAAAATGCTTGTGGTGTTGTTCTCAAACTTCCATGAGGTGCAAGATTGTCTTATTTTCGACCAATATTTTGACGCAAGAGTTCTTTTTGCAGCTTTCTAGATAGAGTCTTACCATTTCGCTTCCCATTTGGCATCAATATTGTCACTTGGCGGTACAATGCCAAGGGCGGCAAAAAAACAAAACAAACAAAACAAACAGTTGTAGCTCGAAAATAAACTCTTTAGTCGGCTAACGTGAGCCCCGAAAGGAACTAAAAAACTGAAATGTGGCTATAGCAGCAAAAGAGGTAGCTGGACAGCTGGTCGTCGTGCAACGAATACCCGTTGCGTTCTTTAGCACTCAATATAAAATCGACAAAGAAATATCTATATATTTAATTTCCCTCACGTGTGCCTCTCTCTAGAAAACTGGTGCAACTCATACCTGGAGACAGTTTCAGTTGCTGTTAAACTGACAAATGCAACTGTTGTGGTAGGGTTTTTGGTTTTTAGGCCAGCAGGTGGCGCTCCTTCACATATTAATCTGGGCTGGCGGTTGACTGTGCGTAAGAAATACCAAGGTTGCCTGATTTTATTTAAAGGTGATTTCAACGCTCCACACCAAGATTATAGGTATCCTACTTCAAGCCCCCGCGGTAGGCGTGTGTGGGACGCCTTCGCAAATGCATTATGTATTCCGTTAAGCCCTCGTTGCTCAGCAACGCAGGCTGTTTGCAACAGTCGCCCCTGCGATACATTAGTAGTGCGGGTGGAGTCTGACTTCGGACTCCATCTTACCTTATGTCACATTTGCTGCACTTGGTCCCCCTGCACGTTGAGTGGGCCAAGGTGGTTTCGGCTGCCTGGCTGTGCTCAATCACTGATAGCCAGAGGTCGGTATGGGTTCAGCCGAGGCCCATACTGAGGGGTGGCAAATCCTCGGGGAGTCCCCTAAATACTCCCTTGTCATTGCGAGCATGCCATGCACACGATAGCCGTTGCCGGAAGAGGCGGCAGGTCCAGAGTGGGTCTGGACGGCTTGGTGGTGTGGCTTGTGGTTATTTTTTTTGATACTACTTTTTACATACTGTAAGTTTTGTTTAAGCATTTAAGTAGAATGATTCCAGTTGCCTCAAAATATATCAGCGAGCTGCTTATATGCCTCATACGTGACCCTTTTCTTGTAAATAAAAATAAGGAAATGACTAGTGACTACAATGCCTTTTCGGGTTATACATCCCATATGCAAGTAAAACAATCGATTGTAGCGTCCTAGCTCAAAATTGTGCCATAAAGTTTTACTATAGACAAAAAAAAAAAGAAATTCGAACACACTGGCACGCTTACGGGCTCTGCTTTTTGAATACCTTGTCGTTATGTTTATGTCTGAGTGGCAAGAAAATGCGCTATAGAATCGTCAGTATTATACCTGACTGTGGTTAGCGTGTTATTCGAATAGCGAAGCTCGTAGGCTCTCCACGGTGTCAGCAATCCTTTTCAATCCCGATAGCAATGGACAACTTACGCGTGTCGACAGCTATAGAGGATAATCTAGTACTTTGGCACTCCTTTGAATGCCTTCTACGTGGCGCTCACTCCAATGCTTTCATCAGAGGTTACATTACCGCAGTATCGCATAGATCTCAAAGGTTCATATCAGTTACGAAACCATTAATGCGTTCTCGACTCGAATTACAACATAGGAGATGGTGGAAATATAAAGACACACACCTACAACAACAAAAAAAGAAGAATGTTACAAGCAGATGAAACTCCATATGCGTCAAAATCAAGCACCCGTACTAGGCGCACCCATAGAAGCGACCCCCAGAGCCGCGTGATGCGTAACAGACACACTAAGCAGCCGCTCCTCGCGGCGCCGTGGTTGACTAGGGCTTTATGGTTGACTAATGGTTGACTTGGTCGAGACTTCTCAAGCGCCCCAACTCTGTCAAAAATAAAACGAAAATACCACTGTTTCCATACTTAAAAGGTGCAGTACTGCTAGAAAAGCGGCAGGCCAGCACCAAATTTTGAGAGGGGGGAACACGCGCGCCCGTTTTTGGCTTGGGAAGGCCGCGCTGTCCGCGGACAAGGCGGAGCTAGCGACGACGTGGTGACCCAACGTCACTCGCCCGCTCGAGGACTCCAGCGATTTCATTGGTCGTTTGAAACAACCGTAACCAATTACGCCACTCAGGGTACGTGAGAAAAATATCTTAATTCTCCTTATCGAATGTTCAAACAATCTGGATGGCAAAGCATTGGAGCAGACGACGATTGCTTAACCCCCATCGCTCAGCCCCGAAAAATATAAGTCCACCTGCGAACAAATTAGTGGCATGATTGGCAGGATATCCGGCAAGCACGGTGGAATTCTTGAAAAAGAAGCCGCTCGCCTGGTTCAGGCGTTCGTCGTTAGTCGTGTGGTGTACGTGTCGCCCTACCGCAAGCTGAGGAAGAGCGACCGTGGGACTCTCGACGTGATAATTCGGGCGGCGGTTAAAAAGGCTCTAGGACTCCCGACCAGAGCGTCTACGGAGCGCCTGCTACAACTTGGGATCCATAATACAATAGGGGCTCTGATTGAGGTCACCAGGGGATGGAGGGGAACGAGACTGCTGACGCGGCTGCCAGAGCGTTACTCCCCGGGGTTCTGCTCAATCCTCCGGTTCTACCGAGGCAACCATACCAATCCCGCTCATAACTTATGCGGACATTGCAAATTATTTACGCCTCTGTAGGAGGGCACTCCCGGGACTCGCCAAATGTCTCGACATATCTGAGGAGTGCCACCTTAGACGGTTCCAAACCGGGCGTTTTCTAAATCCCGCCATATTAGAACACATGAACCCGACACTTACGGGTAGATGCAAATTCTGCGGGCAGTATGCTGACCTATTCCACATGGTGTGGGCCTGCCAGCAAAATACGAAAATAACAGTTACAAAACAGTTACAGCCAATTAGGGAGGGCTAGGAGGCGGCCTTGTCCAGCTCGGACCTGGAGGCCCAGCGTGCCCTGGTCCAGAGAGCTCGGGCCGCGGCGGCGGCCAATGGCGTCCCGGAATAGGGTCTGCCACTCAGCTCCACAACCATATGAACCTCCATGCCCAATTATCTCATTGTCGATAAATGTTTTCTTCTCCTCTTCTCCCAATGACTTTGGCCGCAGCGCTCTTAAGGGCTCATAAGCTAATCAAAATATTTTAGATGCCGAGCTGGTACATCTCTAATATTGACTGATTGTGGCAAGGGAGGCGCCTTCTGAACTTTCTTTTGCCCTCGCTGTCACAGTTACGGGAAAGAAGTCGCATCTCTTAGACACATGAGGGGAACTGCTAACAATGTGTGTTCGCTTCACGACCGAAGGCTAACTATGGGCTCTCACCAACGGCACAACGTGCGTCAATCACTGATTGTTCTGCTACTTGCATCGTAAAACTAGAAAGTTTTCGTATACTTTGACAACATACTACCGCAGCAACTTCTTCGGCATGAAAGTGCGACCGTGAAACATTCCACTACTTTGAATCATCGCATTAATTTCGAGAATGCCAGTTACTTTGAGATTGCTTCCAAAACACTAATATGAAAGCTTCAAGAGTCCTTCTACATTCAAATTACTCGCAGAAGCGTTAGCAGGTATGAAGGGAGGCCATCACGAATCTACTTTCGTGGCCTTCGCCACACTGCGGGGTGCATGTCTAGACAGCCCTAATTATACGTTGTTGGACTTCTACTCAGTTGGTTTACACACAGGTAATCTCAACGTGTGAGCTTTTTAGTGAACGAAAGAAAATGTTAAATATGCGCCACTCTTATCTCATACAGTGAACTCTGAAGAAAATGCGAGCATTTGAATCTTGGGCTCTTGTCACTTGGTTTTGTTATCACGGCTAGATTCGAATTCTGTTTTATGTGGGCTTATTGGAAATTTTTTCCCGTTATTTTTGGAGACAGTGAGGGCGCCTGATTTTAGTTAGCAAAATATTATTCTACCAATACTCAATGTGTTCCTTTTTCTGGAATAATTCAGAAGTAGCGCATTAGTGCCTGCAGTGATAAATAACAATTTAGTAATTATTAGGCACAATAAGGGTTTGCGATTGCGGCCTTTTCTGATTTATTTCTACTGGAACAAAATAGCAAGCCTGACAAGCTAGGCCACGAAATAAAGTGCTGTGGAATGGAGCCCGCTCAAAAAGCAAGTCTGAGTGCTAGGTTGCGCCTGTGGAAGACGCATTTGGTTGTAATCAAATGTTGGCTTCAATTACTTTTCTATGTTGTTGCAGTATGACGTCGAAGCATTGCAGCAAGATTTGTACCACGACAAAAGACAACTTGCTGCGGTCATTTTGTCGGAGGCGGACGGTGCACTGCAAGTGGTGAGAAGAGAATGCTTTTTTTCTTAATCATTGATTCAACTGCAACACATCTGTCCTATTAAATGGAGAAGAACAAATAAATCACGTCAATACTGAACAAATATATCTACCATAAGGTCTAAAGGTTACACCTTATTGAGATTGATTCGTGACCTTTGGTATCAATCGACGAGCAAAAGGCCACGATAAGTGGGTGTAAAAGTCTGGTTTTTCCGGGACAACAAAATTCAGTAGGAGGAGCTACCTACTCACTCTTGCGAAATATTTCGTGAATGAGTGTCAGCAACTTCGGCTATAAGACGGGTAAGATTACGCAAAAACAAAGCATCCTCTTGCGCGAATTTTCTATCTGTAGTAGCCCCCCCCCCCGTCCCCCCAAAAAAAGAAGGAACTCCCCAGCTAGCGGCTTGCTTCGCGTTAATCACGCTTTGCCGCCTCGGAAACGCTCGAAAAATTAAAAGCAATCGCTCATGAGGGCGCACAGTGCCTATAATTGTGTTCCGAGGCATCAGCTTGTGGGAGGCCTGCAAATAAGTCTATTTTTCTGCTGTGCTGGTTATAATAATTCAGATGACAAAGATTCCTGAGGAACGTGAAGAGAGCAACTCACGTATTTGGTTGAGAAGCAAACGTTCTCTGTTCATATGGCGCATAATCCATATAACATTTTTGCTTCTGAATTTGAAAGCCCTTTTTTATTCTTTGTCTCTTTTAAGTGATAAAATTACAGGAACGGTAAGTAGGCGAAATCTGTCCAGGATATCATATGCCATCATGAGTGGCTTAAAATAATATCTGTTAGTAAAGATGCAGCAGTGCGAATCCTTTGCTCCTTGAAATTAGATGCAATAATTATTTTGCAGTGAATAAAAGTGACTAATAACACAATTTTATTTCATTTCATTTATATCATCTTTAAGAGGCCGAGGGCATTACATAAGGAGCGGCTACAGTTGGGGTAAATACAATCTTGATGAAGGCAGGCACAATTATCACAAACACTACAAATTGTAAAAGGCAAGAAAAATAAAAGAAATAAAGAGCATCAAGATATCCGTGTGATCATGCAGAAAAAGCAAGAAATGCACGTGCGGCGGCAAGCAAAGTTGAAAGCCAATGAATGATTGGTGATAACACAGATGAAATGCTTACACATCTTGGAAATGACTAGCGAGTTTTCTGCGAAATGATTTGCGATCGTCGCATGAAACTATTCAAACGCAAAGGAGCGTTCAAACTTTTAGGCGCTTGTCGCCAACGCTTTGTGATACTATGCCGGTGAAAAAAGGAAACCTGTTTTGTCATATAGTTAGTTTCTTAAAGCTTCGACCTGCTGTTATTCACAGCTTATTTCTTGGTGAATTTCATATAGAGGGTAGGTGCCTGCAACTCCAGCAACTGCAATTCCTTGAAATCTGTGGTACCTGCCTTGTTTCTGTGTATACCAATACTTTAAAAATTTTTAGAGACCCTACTCTTTCTCAACCTAACAATTTTAACGACAAAATTAGGTGATAGTCCTTTGAGATGCTACATCGGATGGCATATACACCGTGTAATAACAAAACGTATACACAGTTTTACAATTTCCACAGCGCGTATGCGTAAACTGATTCGCCTTTTTTGACGGATCAGGGAAGTAGCCAATACCAGATTTGGACATAGTATATTGAACGAGGTGAATATTTTCGGTACACTTTCTTAATTTAAAGTGAGCTCTTAATCATTAGCACCGAGGGGAACTTCACCTCTCAATCATCCTTCAGCATCCCTCAGAAACTTAACACGTTCGCATAGCTCTAATATCCTGAAGACTCGACCAAGAAACAAGAAAATTTCTGCCCTATTGCAAAGCAAAACATGCGGAACATCACAAAAAAAAAAGAAACGGTGCTGAACTCGAAAGAGATCAATGTTCTACTATCACTCTGATGTTCAAGGAGAGATGAACACTGTGCAGTAGTCACACTTTAATTTGCAAAAGCGTAGCAGCAACGTTAACAGCCTTCGTTAAAAAAGCGCGTATTAAGAAAGATTGCAGACTGATATTTTGCTCTCAGAAGTATTTAAAATCTTTGCTCGCCACATCAACTAATGACAGTGCCACATTATATCATAATGTGCTCATGCACTACAAGCCATTATAATATACTCGAGGTTACAGTGACCGCTTTAAAAATCTTTAAAAGTAATTTGTTGACAGTGAGGACAAAATTACCAACAAGAAACTATCAGCCTCCGCGGACACAACATATGCAAAACTCTTTTAAATACAGAGGTAAACAAGCAACTGAAAGTGAAGCATTGAAATATAATTCATTCTGGTTTGTTAACGCCATTGGGGAGTTTAAATTTGAGGATAGGACGATGCCATATCTGCTTTTGAAACAAAAAAAGCAACAGTTTTTCAAACTTCTCTATGTAGGAAAATCTGGTGCTTCTTCTGCAGAAAATCGAAAATGTGCGCTTTATTAAACACAGGAACCTGAGTGTACACGTCACATACGCAACGTTCACTGATGACGCGTTCCAGTAGTGGCGGTGCCCAATTCGAACTGTGCCTCCTAATGTATACCATGTCGCTTCGCAGTCTGCAGCATACAAACTAAAACCAACAACGGCCGCTCGGTGCGCTTCCATCGAGCGGCCGTGAACTAACCGTCATTGGAAACTGCATGGAAATTATTTTTGCAAGCGACGCAATATAATAAAAATCATGACACGAGCACTAGAGTGTGCAGTTGGAATAGGAACGCGTTAGCAGCGGACGTCGAATCGAATGAGCTAATTATTTGTTCTGTTGTTTGTTCACAGGGAATAATGCCCAAAGTGACTCAGGCTATGAGAGGCAGCGTAGTGGAGGTCGCCAGGAATTTCGACCTCCTGAATTTTTTTAACGTGTACTGACATCGCAAAACACATCGATGCCTTTTCGTTTCGCTTTTCGGAGAAGCGAAGGCTAGAAATCAATTGTTACAACCAAGAAAGGTAGCCTTGCTCATGTATGGGTGTAGCAGTGTTATAATTCCTTGATCTTGGTTCAACTTGGGAGTTAGGCTTATTCTGCCGGTCCAGCGAAAGAACAGGTTTTAATACTAGTGTCGAGGAGGCAGTGGACTCTTCCGTGAGTTTCCTTGTAGTGGATCCAGTCAGCATACTGAATGTTGCGGGTGAACGTCAAGTCCGTACGCGGTTCTCCTATCAAGGCGTTGCCTACACGAGTTGGGTCACTTCAGGTTTCAGAGGCTATCTCGGAGGTGGAAAACCGTGTCTCTACCACTGGGGGCCCTGCATTGCCTCATCTGTCGGAGGTGCCGGTAGAAGCAAAAACAAAAACTTAAAGCCTCATTGCCGGGCTTACACAGCGATCAGCTGAGTATGGGCCCAGCTCGGCGACTCCAAGGTGGTCCGAAGTAATTTGGCCACGCAGGAGATGTCTATCCGGAACCTGGCTACCCTTTCGAGCCCTGACACAACGAAAGCGCGCATTGAATCTCTAAAACACATCCAGAGAGCAATATACAGCTTTCATGGCATCACAACCCAGTTGGCACAACAATGTTGGAACCAGTGCTCCTGCACCACCCAGTACCCCCGCCGGCCTGCGTACTGTTAGGCAGGGTCTGAGAAAATTGCACTTGATCAATTGTTCGAGCTCCAGTGCCTGGGAGCGTTCCTGGCCTAAATGAAGCGCGGCACTCCTCAAGGTAGGGACAGAATTAGTGCAATGGTTATCAATCTTTCCAATCCGGTATACATATCTTTACGTGAATACAATAACTCATTCTGGATTGGGGAAGCGCCATTCTGCATAGTCTGGAAGAGCGACGCAGTCACCTTCATTCCTAAAGCCAGAAAGGCCAAAAGCACGAATCTCCCTGCCATCATTCTGACTTCCTGTGTGGGCAAGCTCATGTACACAATGATACGCGACAGGTTGTCCGAGTTCAGAGAAACTCAACATAGATTCGCAGGCATCATGCTTGGGTTTCGCCCACATGTATCTGCCTAGGATGTCTTGATACACTTCCATCGGGCTGTCCTCCACCCTCTTAAGTGCCGCCACAATAAAAACAATGTTGTACGATCCTTGTATTTGAAGGAAGCATTCGACAACATCACCCACGAGATCACTATCACCGACCTCTCGCAAATTTAGTGCGGCAAAATGATTTCCAGTATATTCGGTAATTTTTGATCGGCAAACATGCATTCGAATCTATGATAACGAGCAACGTCCGTTTTCTTTAGGAACCAGGGGTACACCGTGCGGTGCTCTTTTCACTCTTATTCACCTTGCCCATGGTATACCTGCCAGCCGAGCTGGGACTGTCGCCGGTGTGCGGCATGCGCCGTACGCCAATGACATTACTCTGTCGGCGACGCAGCGCTTCCTCGGGGAGACTGAGGCCAACCAGCACCAGGCTGTGACCATAGTGGACTGTTATGGTAGCCGCTCTGTCCTCCAATGCTGCTCCAAAAGTCCAAATTTGTCCATATGCGCCCATCACCAAAGTGCAGAGCGAAATATTATTGTCTATTGAGAAAGGTCCACTCCCTCAATGTGTCGAAGTCCGGGTACCGCGGCTCTCTATACATCTACACAGACGCTAAGAAATTACATTGGCCGAACTCCGTAAGGCGGGGAACAAGATGGGCTGCATTGTCTACTGGGTTTATAACAAGCTGGGGGGATACCTAACAATGCAAGATTGCCTTGCGGCGTTCGCATGCATTTGTAACCAGTCGAATGCTTTATTTGACTCCATACATCTAACTGCGGAATCAAGACAAGGAGGCCCTGAAGTTATCCTCCAGAAAATTATTAAAAGGACTCCTAATCTCCCTATAAATTACCTCAAAAAGCGTCTTTTGGGGCTAGACACTGTGAACAGTTTTCGGGAGTTCTGAGAAGCCCACTTGACCAAACAATATACACGCCTCTCGAAGATATTGTCGGATCGTCGCTTCCTAGCCTGAGTACCTATCCAATACCCCACTTATGCAAGAACGCGGATGCATTCCTTCTCAATAAAGATATACCCTTCACTAAGGCTCGTCAAGCTGCCCAAGGGCAGCTTTTTTCTACGATTTCTCCATCTGTAGTGTTAGATGGGAAATAAATTTTGACTTGACTTGACTTGACACGCGCCCTCCTCCCGCGAGCAATGACCCGAGAGTGCCATACAGCAGGCTCCATAAGCGTGCGGAAGCCCTAGATCGCTATTATGGATTGCGTATTTTACGTGGACGCCTCCGGCTTCGGCAATGGAGGATGGCATACATCCGCAGTCACCCACCAATCCAAAAGAGTAAATTGTTTTGGTGGACAGAAAACTGGGCGAGTTAGGCGAGTTAGTCAGCGCCGTGTTGTATGCCCTGCGTCCGTGTTGTTTGCGCTGTTAGACCATGTCTGATATGTGCAGAGTAAATGGTCGTACTTTTCGAGCCCGTGATATAACCCGCGGATGAGTTCAATATTTCTTAGGCTGCATCCCATCCCACTTCCAGAACGATATTTTTCGACTCGCCAGCGGTTTGTCCGGACGTCAAGGAGGGTTGATTAGGTACCAAGCTTAGAGCTATCTCCAAAACAGGGTCGATAGCAAGGACCCTGCTCTAACGGGATATTATTTAGGCACTTTCTCACATGGGCCTTAAGTGGAACGAGGCCGCTGATGCCACCACCCACACGCGCTCTCAATGGTCATTCCCCTTAGACCCCGACAACCAGGAATTTGAATTCTCTCTGGTCTACTCCTTCAGATTGTAGTTTGATGCTATCAATCCTCTGATGATCTTCATCCCATTCTTTTTAATTTTCCCTAAAAGGCGGATGAGTGGCTTCTGCTCCGCCTTTACATTGATACTTTGTTGTGCCCGATAGCTCTCGGACAATTTGGCACTTCTTTCTCGGGCAGCTCCGCAGTGTACGAGTTCTTCGGACATCTACATAGTGTGCACCTCCCTCTCCATTCCTGTAACCCATATCCCACCCGGGTGGACTGGGAGGGGAACTGCTTTGCTGTTTTAAAAAACAGTACCAAAAGGCTTTAGTCGAGCACCCGTTAGCGGCAGACGCCACTGCTATTCCGTACTAGGGATTCCATGTAGTGCTTGTGACTACCAGCTCGTTAGGTTTCGCCCCACTCATACTTCATCCATATATTCCTTTCGAGCGATCAAAAATCCTTCAATACTCCTCCTTTCTCTTCACGTCCGTCGGTACCACTAATACGAAGTCGTTTTTTACACAGTTTCAGAGCTCTCGTTGACATTAACAATGTTACGGCTTGTGGCAATCAGAAAAAGGTTAGGCGATTGTTAATTTAGAAGGATTTGGCAAGAAATTGTGTCCAGGAAGGCTTATATTTGCTTTATGAAAAAACCCTTCTTCTATTCAAATTTTTTACCTTTAAAAAGTTTTAAGAATGTAGGTTACAGCACTAAGTATAAGGTTGTAAAATAATAAAGCAGCATTTATCATCATCATCATCATCATCATCATCATCATCATCATCATCATCAGCAGCAGCAGCAGCAGCAGCAGCAGCGGCAGCGGCGGCGGCGGCGGCGGCAGCGGCAGCGGCAGCGGCAGCAGCAGCAGCCGGACTCTATCCATTTAAGGGCGAAGGCCACTTTCCTCCAATTAAACAGGTCCTGTGCTAATTGCCGCTTTAACATTGTGAATTTCGTAACCTCATCCACCCACCTAATTCTCTGCCGCCCCCTGCTACGCTTATGTTCTCTTGGATTCCAGTTGCTTGCGCTTAGAGTTGTCCCCTCGTTGGTCTACATGGCTCGCACATTCCCATTTTTTATTAATTTCAACTAGAACGTCAGTAACAAATCAGTAACTACACCGTTGCTGAACACCAGTGCCACGCTGTTATTTTCGCGGTCTAATGATGTTTTCCCTACCTCTATGCAAATGCTTTCACTATCGTTACCGACCATCATTCGCGCTGTTGGCTTGTGAATCTTCCTTACTCTTGCAGCCTGCTTGCCAATGGGCTTTGCGGTTGCAAGAATATAACTTCACTGTAGCATGTAAAACACACGGCCGTCAACACGCCGATGCTTACTGTCTCTCGAGCTTTCTGCTTCTGTCAACTAGTAGTGACTATCAGAACTTTGTTTAATACCTGGCTTTTATCTCAGCAGCGTTTTCTGATCTTCACTGTTCAAAACTGAACAACACAATGATCAGACTTTGAAGCCACTCTTCAACGCCGCTCATGCTCACCAGATGCGCGTTTCTGTGTTCGTGTTGGCAGGACACGATGCACGATGCACAAAAATTCCCACGTCGGACCACTTGGGTATCGTCCGGCCGCTTCACCCTACACAGGAAAGATTATACTGGCCAAAAATGCGTCAAGCGATTCAGCGCCATGCAGCCAGCTGTGCATGTTCCTGTGGCACAAGCTCCCTACATCTCTACACGATGACTGCTCTACCCTACCGCACCTCAAACCACACACTTCGAGCAAGTGGACATCGATCTCTTGCGTCTTTCCCCTAAGATATTATAGTGGTAATAGATGGATAGTAGTATGCATTGAATACCTCACTAGATATTCATTAACAGCCGCCACTCCCTCAGCTACTGCTTCCGAAGTATCCCTATTTTTCTGAGATTTCTCGTCCAGCGACATGGACGTCCTCAAGTTCTGATCAGTTATCGTGCATGCCAACTTACCGCTGATGTATTTCCTTCGCCTCTGTACCTGTGATTACTGTAATTCAATGCCCTAACTACCCCGAACAAATGGGCTTGTTGAACGCCCTAACCGTATTCTGCCACTCTGCGATGCGTGGCTAGCCTGATGATAAGAATCTGGTGGTATCCTGCCTTTCATTACATACGTATGCTTATCAAACTTCGCAGCATGAGACAACTGACTACAGGCAGTTTTACCTCCTTTATGCTCGTGTTCCCGGCAGCTGTCTAATTATAGTATCCTCATTTTTGCCTCCACAGCGAAACTAACTTCAGTCGCCGACATTCTATGTCGAGCATAAGAAGCTCGTCGTATTGCCCGGTTATGCATACTAGACGTACAGGAGTGTGCTAAGAAGCATTACGAAAACCAAAATCCGCATGTCTGTTATGGCTCCAGTGATTTAGTGTTGTGGTCCAGGCTGGTGCGCAAGCGTGGTTGATGCGAGAAGCAAGTATTCCAATATAGTGGCTCTTTTTTGGTCTGGTGCACCTGGATGACGCTAACTATGGCATATCAAGCAGAACTGAAAGTGGTCGATGCTCTTGCCAGACCCATGTGGTGAACAACGTTCAGTTAAAAAAGTTTCATGCTCAACACCTTGCATGAATTGTTTCCCCTGGGGCTTCTTATGTGAAGCGGGAAGTGTCACGTGGTTTGGGGAATCATGGAAAGACGGAAGAAGCTGAAGAGTTATAGATGAATCAGAAGCTGGCGTACCTCGGGAACTGTCAGTTGCCGCACTTTTAACACCACCGTTAAATACTGCATACTTAACAATATTGATGGCTGGAGCGATGACGACTGTGCATATAGGTCATAACGATGGTAGTAGCAATAGTGATGATGATAATGAGTAAAAAGAAATGTAACAAAGCCAGAAGAAGCATTAGATTATTCTGGATTTAGAAGGGTTAAAGAACATTATCTTTTGCATACAACTGTATTTCCATACAGCCCACCGGGGTGGCAGATTTCCAGATTTTGCGACACGTTGTATTACCTGTTATGCTTCTCGCTGAGCCTTTCATTAAGACACTTTGCCGTCTTTCATACGTATGCTTAATATTATCTATAACGTTCCTATCACATATTGCATGTTTATGTGGTGTCTCATGACCCACCTTAGTTAACTTTCATCTCTTTCTTGATCAATTCCTTTCGTGGACATTCTCATCAGCATAATTGGAGCCGTAAGACCCCATTTTGTGCCTTGTGTGTTTAGGTTTCCTTTATTATGTGCGAAATGTGAATCGGGCATCACAGCCGTGGGGGCGTCATAGCTCTTTTTCTTTGCTAGTTTAAGTCCTGTGAATTCTGTGAACAAAAGTTCTGCAATGCCAACAAGAAACTGACCAGAATATTTGCTCACGTTTAATTGAATGACCTGCTTATTGAGGTATTCACCGGGCTGGCGCTTGATATTTAGATCGCCTTGTTAGACACGGTGATTCCACAAGTCGTTTTCTACTCTTCGAATGACCAGAATCAAACCGTAATAGTGGTTCAGCGGTTTTCGGTTTGTAGGTTCAGCAGGTGTGGTTAACACAGTTCTGTTCAGTTCAGTTCAGTCGTGTCCGACTCTTCGTGGCCCTATGGACCATATCAAGCCACGCTTTCTGGTCTCTCACTATCTTCCTAACATCACATACCTTCATCTGCAGCGCCTCGAGTATGCCATCTAACCATCTTGTTCGCTGCCTACCCCTTCTCTGGTGACCCTCAACCTTTCCCAACATCAAATCTTTTTCCAGCGACTCCTCTCTTCTCATCAGATGACCAAAGTAGCTGAGCTTTAACTTTAGAATTTGACCCTCTAATGAGCAGTCAGGGTTTATGGTCGACAATATCGACTGATTTGATTTTCTGGCCGTCCAAGGAACTCTAAAGATCCTCCGCCAGCCCCACAATTCAAACGCGTCACTTCTTCGGCAGTCAGCCGTTTTCACAGTTCAACTCTCGCATTCATACATCACAACTGCAAAGACCATAGCTCGAGTTATACGGATCTTGGTTGGCAGTGTAATGTCTCTGCTCTTTACTAGGCGGTCAAGGCTAGCCATGGATTTCTTTCCCAGAAGCAGGCGTCTCCTAATTTCATGGCTGCAGTCTCCTTCCGGGGTAATTTTGGAGCCCAGGAAGAGAAAATCTGTCACAGCTTCCACTTCTTGTCCCTTGATACTCCAGACTTTATAGGGCAAGTCGCCATGATCTTTGTCTTTTTAATGTTCAGTTTAAGCCCAAACGTCTCACTTTCTTCTTGTACGCGCATCAGAAGTCTCTTAAGTTCGACTTCACTTTCTGCCATTAAAGTGGTATTATCCGCACATCTAAGGTTGTTGATACGTTTCCCAGCAATCTTCACTCCAGCTGAAGACTCGTCCAGACCGGCCTTCCTCTTAATGCACTCAGCATATAAGTTAAATAGGCAGGGCGACAGTATGCAGCCTTGTCTCACTCCTTTCTCAATCAGAAACCAATCAGTAGGACCGTGCCCAGTTCTTACTGTGGCCTGCTGCCCTTCATACAGGTTCTTGAGGAGACAGATGAGGTGATTTGGAACTCCCATCTCTTGGAGAGCTTGCCACAATCTGCTGTGATCTACGCAGTCAAACGCTTTCACATAATCAATCAAGCAGAAGTAGATGGGTTTCTGGAACTCTCTTGCTTTTTCCATGATCCAGCAAAGGTTGGCAATCTGATCTCTAGTTGCTCTGCCCTTGCGAAACCCAGCTTGCACGTCCGGAAGCTCCCGATCCACATACTGCTGCAGCCTACCTTGAAGGATTTTCAACATCACCTTGCTAGCATGCGAAATAAGCGCGTCGTGTGGTAGGTGGAACAATCTTTGGCACTGCCTTTCTTTGGAGTGGGAATTTAAACTGACTTCCTCCAATCCTGTGACCACTGCAGGGTTGTCCAAATTTGCTGACAAAGTGTAGTTCCAACAATGAACTCCTAAAACAACGGTTCAATGCTGGCGGCGTTGGAAATGCCTGCGTTTACACTGCGACGACTACTTCAGCCGTGGTAAGAGTGTTGGGGTTCGAGTGGGACAGAGGAAACGACGAGCTGAAGTATTCCCTGAAAACGGCGCTGGAGCTTCTTTCTGTCAACAGGAACACTAAACGCTTTGTGCTCCAGGCCACAGCGAGAATCTTCGATCCACTCGGTCTCCTGAGCCCAGTGACGATAACAGCGAAAATGCTGTTTCAAGAGCTTTGGGTACTTGGTTTAGACTGGGATGAGCCACTGAGGAACTCAAGGGCATGAAATGGGATGTCATAGGGCTTAGTGAGGTTAGGAGGCCGAATGAGGCATATACTGTACTGAAGGATGGGCAGGTACTGTGTTATCGAGGTTTACCAGAGAGGCGACAACTAGGAGTAGGTTTCCTTGTCAATAAGTATATAGCGGGTAATATAGATGAATTTTATAGTATTAATGAGAGGGTTGCAGGCATCGTAATTAGGCTTAATAAGCGGTATAAACTGAAGGTTGTACAGGCCTATGCACCTATATGTAGTTATGATGACCAGGCAGTTGAAAGCTTCTATGAAGATGTAGAATCGGCAATGCGAAAAGTAAAGACGCAGTATACTGTACTAATAGGGGACTTCAATGCCAAGGTAGGGAAAAAACAGGCAGGAGACAAGGCAGTAGGTGACTATGGCATTGGTTCTAGGAATAGCAGGGGAGAGTTACTAGTTGAGTTTGCAGAGCGCAATATCTTACGAATCATGAATACCTTCTTCAGCAAACGGAAGAACCGGAAATGGACATGGAAAAGTCCTAACGGGGAGACTAAAAATGAAATCGACTTCATAATGTGTTTAACCCCCGCCATTGTGTAGGATGTAGAGGTAATCGGGAAAGTGCGATGCAGTGACCACAGGATGGTGAGGTCCCGAATTAGCCTAAATTTGAAGAAGGAACGCAACAGATTAGTAAGAAAGAAGTCCATCAACGAATTAGCGGTGAGGGGGAGGGCAGAAGAGTTCAGGATCTCGTTACAGAATAGGTTTTCAGCTCTAACTGAGGATGGCGACATTACCCTAGAGGCAAGGAACAATAATTTCAGAGATATCATTACTGAGTGCGCGGTAGAAGTAGGCGGTAGGATAGTTAGAGAGGATACCGGTAAGCTGTCTAAGGAGACGAAAGATTTGATTAAGAAACGCCAGAGTATGAAAACTTCCAATCCAACAGACCAGATCGAATTGGCCGAGACATCAAAGCTAACCAATAAGCGCAAGGTGGCCGATATAAGGAAGTATAACATGGAGAAAATTGAGCATGCTGTAAAGAACGGGGGAAGCCTTAAAGCGGTAAAGAAGAAATTGGGCATAGGCAAAAACCAGATGTATGCGATAAGGGACAAGGCGGGCAACGTCATCACTAATATGGACAAGATAGTCAAAGTAGCCGAGGAGTTCTATACAGATCTCTACAGCAGCCAAAGTAGTCAGGACCGTAATGAGATTGGCGGTAGGGAAAGACAGTCAGACGTTCCACCAGTGACGAATGACGAGGTCAAGAAAGCACTAGAAACTATGAAAAGGGGGAAATCAGCTGGAGAGGATCAGATAACTACAGATTTGCTGAAGGACGGGGGGGATATCGTGCTGGAAAAACTGGCCACCCTGTATACGCAGTGCCTGGTGTCATTGACGGTACCGGAAGCATGGAAGAATGCAAACATTATCCTGATTCACAAGAAAGGGGACTCTAAGGACCTTAAAAATTACAGACCAATCAGCTTATCTGACTCAGTTGAAACCTCGGCGGTGATGCAGGCATTGCGAAATCAGGGGGTAGACGAGCCGTACGTGAAAGTGCTGGAAGATATATATAGTGGCTGCACAGCAACCATAGTTCTGCATAAAGAAAGTAACAAAATTCCCATAAAGAAAGGTGTTAGGCAAGGAGACACAATCTCCCCAGTACTATTCACAGCTTGTTTAGAGGAAGTATTCAGAGACTTGGAATGGGAGCAGTTAGGGATAAGGGTAGATGGAGAATACCTCAGTAATCTGCGATTTGCTGATGACATTGCCTTGCTAAGCAACTCGGGGGATGAACTGCAAATAATGATTGATGACCTAGACAGAAAAAGTAGAAAGGTAGGCTTGAAAATCAATATGCAGAAGACTAAGGTAATGTTCAACAGCCTCGGGAAGGAACAGCAGTTTACATTAGGTAGCGAAATACTGGAAGTAGTCGGCGAATATGTCTACTTAGGACAGGTAGTAACCGCAGATCCGGACCGTGAAAAGGAAATAACAAGAAGAATAAGATTGGGATGGAGCGCATTTGGCAAGCACTCGCAGATTATGACTAGCAGCTTACCGGTATCACTCAAGAGGAAAGTATACAAGAGTTGCATCTTGCCTGTACTCACCTATGGGGCTGAAACGTGGAGGCTAACTAAGAGAGTTCTACTTAAGTTGAGGACAACCCAGAGGGCTATGGAACGAAAAATGGTAGGGGTAAAATTAAGAGATAGAAAGCGTGCAGAGTGGGTCAGAGAAATAACTCAAGTTACCGACATTCTAGTGGAAATTAAGAAGAAGAAATGGACATGGGCAGGACATGTAGTACGAAGAGAGGATAACCGATGGTCGCTGAGGGTAACAAACTGGATTCCAAGGGAAGGAAAGCGTAGCAAGGGGCGGCAGAAAGTTAGGTGGGCGGATGAGATTAAGAAGTTCGCAGGGGTCAAGTGGATGCAGTTAGCACAGAACCGGGTTAAGTGGAGAAATATGGGAGAGGCCTTCGCCCTGCAGTGGGTATAATCAGGCTGATGATGATGATGATGATGAGTCACTGCCGCAAAGTGTGAGAAATGGGGAAACTGGATCGATTCAATGCATCACCTCAGTGATATTTCCAGCCCTCGTCGGTATGATAACCAACCAAGCAGCAAAACCGAACGTCACATATTCACGGACGCAAGCCCCCAAGCCTATGGAGGAGTTGCATACCTAAGATGGGAGAGCTACATGAAAACAACGGTTTCCCTTGTCATGGCCAAAACTCGTGTGGCACCACTCAAGACGCTATCCCTACCACGGCTGGAGCTTCTCGGGGCCTTGATAGGCGCTCGGATGGTCGCTTACCTCAAGGAAACTTTAGCACTGAATATCGACAAGGTCATACTGTGGACAGATTCCATGATTGCTCTATGTTAGGTGAAGGGATCAGCCGTTCAGTGGAACCCTTTTGTATCCAACAGAGTTGGAGAGATCCAAGAGAAAACAAACCCAAGCGGCTGGAGACACTGCCCAAGGATCAGGGACCCAGAAGACATCCTAACTCGGGGAAGTTCTCCGGATGCACTCAAGAGGCGTGAAAAATGATGGAAAGGGCCCAAATGGCTTGAGGAGTCCCCAGCAACCTGGCCTAACACAACGGCTGATATTTCGACCGAGAGAGCCGAAGATGAAAGTAAAAGTAAAAAGCTAGCGGTCAGCCATGTCGCAGAACAAGCACCTCTGCCGGTGATAGAAATTACGCGCTTCAGCAATCTTAATCGCCTACATCGAGTCATAGCTTGGATGCGACGCTTTGTTCACAACTGTGATCGGAAAGAGGATCGACTTGAGGCCCCGCTCAGTGCACCCGAAAATCAACAGGCGCAGAAATGTTTGCTCCAGGAGGTGTTTTCAGGGCGAGATAGAAGAACGCGATCCTGCATGATCCGTTTACAGGTGGTACTATAGTAAGACGGCCAATTCAACTTTTGCACCCGTTGGAAGCCAGAAATTAATAAGCTTGCGCTCATTCGGCGGGGAGGATGTTGAATATTCAGTATGCCGCCTCCGCTACTGCAGTCTTCACGGCACGACATCTGGCCCATTCCACTGACACCGGGGGATGGACGCATACGCACTGGAATCGCCCATTCTTCCCCGCGGGGTGCGGCTGCGTGCGTTGTGGTCGGTGGGTGGCGCGCGAGAGGGATGCTCGTGCGCGTGCTCCCTTCAAGTGGTAGAAAGACACTCAGCGTTTCCGGAGCAGTGCGGTTGTTCATTGAGACGCTCGCCGACCAGTGTCATAGTGAGTGTAGTTTGGACTATTAAAAGTCATGTTGTTGTTCTAAAAGTTTTCCCTAACGTCATTGAATAACGAACGAACATAACACAGGTACTGATCACAAAGTCTACAATTCTTACCTCATGGCCCTTCCGGGTTTCACACCCTTTAAACGGCTTGAGTTCACATGTGAACAAACAACTTTTGTATTTACAACAGCTGCAAGACAAAATAAGAGACGTACATTATGTATAGCGCGCAGGAACACATAGCTGTCAATTATTTGTTTTGTTACTTATGTATAAACTTAGTTTGCTACTGGAGCATATGTATAATATCCTCTTTTACAAAGGACTGATTGCTGGTGCCAATGACTGGATTGTTCCTGGAGGTATAAAATGCGCAGAAGTGAACCTAACCCTACTGGTTTTGAGCCTACTGCTAGTTTCACTGAATGATTACTTCTGCTTTACATAAAATTAAATCTCTCCGCAGGAAGGTGTCGTTGCACCCAACATGAAGATAAAGCCTATAGTTGGAGCAGAACGATCAGAAAATGGCTTGCATCCCCATCTTTTAGAATCTTTCGATGACTCCGATTTCGAAAACGTTTATGGTGGGTATAAATTTGCCGATGTTTACCTCTCTGAGTCACACTTCGTCTCCCTATGTTTGAGCTGTAGGAGTTGTCTGGAGATTATTAAACTAACCTCGAATATCTTTCTGCATAAAACCGCGAAAAAAATATTGTCCTTAAACGCGGTCACCTAGGGTTTCAATGTATTTAGATATAGTAACGTTTCACACCAGTAACGATGGCTGCTGTGGCCTTCAGTCCCTAATGCTCAGTGGCTTGCTACTTTTCTAGGTAAAATGCCCGTTGCAGAGTCAATGCTTGTTTCTTCACGCGCTACTGGATTTGATTCAAGTGAGTGAAATCCTTAGAATAATACTTTTGCTTCTCACATAACATAGATTTTTATTTCAGCAAAATACAATGTAAAGGATGTCTACCCTGAGATATTTTTTGTGGTGGACTCAATCTTTCAATCTGGTTTCAACAGCACAAAAAAAATGCTGAAGTATTTGATGGTGGTATTCACTGTTGTAAGTAAACGTTTTTGTGCCTATACTTTTTCAGCTGTGAAGCCAGTTGATACATTCTTTTTGCTTCTTTTTCAGGTCAATATACGCTACTTATCAGTGACAGATCCTAGGATTCGTTTGATATTCCGAGGTGTTGAAAAAAGCAACGTGAGTTAGCACTCATTTTGTGTACGCTCATGTTTAAAGACTGAGATCACATAGCTCGCGGCACATATTAGCCGCTTCTACCAGTGTCATGCAGCTTTATGTAATGCGAGCGGTCTTCTGTGGGAAGTTACGTATTGTCCTGCGCAATACCTTTCTAAATAAAAAAAATATTGTTGTGGTGAGTAGAGAGCAGGCTATGTTTGATTAGTGCACACATCAATAGGCTGTAGCTCCGCTTTTCATTACTGCTAATTGACATCTAATTTGAGGGTGCAACAAATTGGAAAAACAAAGTTCGAAGTGGTAACATGTTGTTACAGTGCTTGTGTTTTAAATACTTATCCATGATTGTTGGATATTGCTTGAAATTAAATTTACGAAATCAACGACACATTAGATTTTGGACGAGATGCTGGGCATCATTATTGTGATTGGTTTAATGGAGAAAGGTTTTTTCTTAATTAAATAAGGTGTATATTATGAGACGCAAACTTAAATAGATAAAGCGTACATTATGAGAACGCCATGCAACTGATCTATCAACGAGTTTGTTCCTACTATAGCTTTAAGAACCACAGCGTAATGTTATGGAAAATATAACTCAATCGTGTAATTGCAGTGCGGAATGCGTTTACGCTCCTTTGTAGCCAAGACAAATGGGTATTGTAGCACAAGGAAGCACGTACATGACGCTGAATTTCTTAGATGAAAAAGTACAGTATATTTTCTGGAGGATCCGTGTTCGTAGGATTTAGCGTCACAAAAAGACTCATGCTGAAAGAAGCTGTAGGGGAGAGCTCCGGAAATGTCTACCTGGAGGCCTCTAAAGTACAATAATGTCGCACAGCAGAGGAGCGTCTAGTCTTTCACATTGTGCCGGAAAGCGGCCGCCGAAGCAGGGATACAATCCCGCTTCCTTTTTCGCAGTACTCGAGCACCGTAATCACTGCGCCACCCCGGCAGCGCCTTTTATTGTGTGTTTTGCACGACAATTGTCTAGTGAAACAAGTTAAGTAGTTCTGAAGTTTATTAGTATGTGACGCGAGCGGCGCCACTTGAGCGAACTGAACCACTGCTGACTTTGGGACGGACGTGTGATCTCAGGGCTGCTGGTACTGCTTCTGCGGGAAGCGGGGGTTGTATTTGCGCATTTAGAATTCTAAATATAGCTTTTTTCTGCAAATATGCTTGGTAGCAAGTGGCAGCACTGCACATTTCATTCTTTGTCGTCGCTGGGTTGCTGCAGCTTGCGTTCACTATTTCCATCATCCGTTACGGCTCTTCATTTCAATACCCGAGGTACGCGCCGAGAGAGGCCTCGCAAATCATGCCGCGAATGGGAAAAGAAAGCAATGGGTCATCTTCCTGTGTGCAGCCAGCATTTAAGAGAGCGAGTGTTTTTCTAACAAAGTGGCGCGAAGCAGTTAGGTGGCTGCCAGCGGACGGGCGAGCAATTTTACGTTCTTGCTCTCCTCACTAGTCAAGTCGGGAAAACCTTATTTCTGGAAATATATCCTTTCTATTGCTGGTTAATCTCAAATAAGCAAATCCAACAAAGCGAGCCCCAATCAAACACGCGCTGAACAATTTTTAAAGAGCTTACTACATCAGATCCATGGGAGATGCAAGTAAAAATAGTTCAGAACCCTTGGGTTATGTATAGTTAACTTTTGCAAGCGAATTGATGGTTAACTTCTACGCAGATAGAAGTGGTTGGTTCGCTGCTTCGTTTCTTATTCCTTAGATAAGATATTGACTTATCGTTAAGGTAGCGTTTTTTTTTTAAAGCGAAATAATTTTGCGTGCTTCCGAACTACTCTAAGGGAATCTGCGTTCACTTCATGCGTATCTAGTGTTTCTGAATTCTCGCGGACAAGGAGAGTAGGGGAAAACAGCCCTTACTCAGAGCTTTTACAATAATTAGTGTATTTTTTGTCGTGATGATTTTAAGAAATCCTCTCGACTCAACCTCTGCTTCATTTGTAGTGAGCTCGCACATCTTTGTAACCTTCTTCTTGTAGCATGTTGGACTGGCTTCGCCGTGCATCTTTCAAAAAAAGTAATCCTCTGTGCCAAGATGAAGAAAGCAAGAACTGCGAATGTCAGGTAGCCGCTAAAGATCGTTTATGCACCTGTCGTGTGCAGGTGAATCACAGGCCAAGCATTGCTCAAAACAGAACGTTTGTAGCTTTAGAGATTTTGCTTGCCATCACAGATAACCACACAGCCGAATATAGCGGCAGATAAGCACAGTTGTCATTTGATTTGTATATCTTCGTGCAAGCTATGAACTTTTAACACGCGCGTCCAACAGAGGTGTTCCGTAGTCTAATTACCAGAGAAAAGTTACTACAATATGCAAGCTTCGTGTGCGGTTACGCGTCAAATGCATCAGTGCTTTTCGTGGTAAAACCTGTTAAACTTGTAAAAAAAAAAGATGTGCACTGCTCTGTAATTGCTTCACAATGCTGTGGCTTTGCCAGCCTTCACCAGCCTAACAGAGACTAGAAGTTGTTTAAGAGCGTTAGCTGAGCTGCTAATATTTGCTTTGTCTTGTTATTATTGCATCGGCTGCCTGGCCAACCGTATATAGCGTTGCACCATGCCTAAAATATATAATTGTGCATAACACATAATCACGGATATAATGAAAACGTGAAAGAACTGTGAAAAAACATTGCCACAGCTGGGTTTCGAATCACGACAAATTTGATTTAAAATTTGCAGTATTATGCAGTTAAATTTAAACAAAGAACAGCGTAGATGTTTAACAATGCTTACAACTAAGGCCGTGAGATAACTATATTGTGATGTATATTTTTAGTCTCTGCTCGTCGAATCTTTTTCAATAATTGATTATGTATATTAAAGTTCAATACTTTTTCACGCTTATCTAATTAACGGTGATAATATAGACGTGGATTAGAGCAATGCAACCTTCCTCGACATCAGCTATCTAATGGTACATGACATGATGTTGTAGCGTAAGGTTAAATTATTACTCATAATTAGCTAATGCATGATATTCTGACACCAGCTGTTATCAATGCGCAGTCTTATTGGATATAAGCTATCCAACAATATATAATTTTAGGCTGTGTATAAACTTTCTTTTGATACACATTCGTCTAACGGTAATTACATAAAACACAATTAGTACAGACCAATCATATTCAACGTAAGCTACCGAACGATTGATGACTTGAAGAAGCATTAAAATCAATTGTATTCACAAATAAATAATTAATAAAATAGTGGTCGTACGAAGTTATTTAGGTGGTCAGTAGGTCATGTGATCAGAAATGGCCAGTAACTACGTTACCATAGCACACTAGTATAATCAAGACTTTTCGCTAGTGGGCCAATTTCAGTTTGTTTTGGTCAGATAGTAAAGGTCATCCGTATATACTGAAATAGTCATAGATATGTACCCGGACAAGTAATCGCTCTAATTTATACCGGGTTTGGCAAAGGACCGCTAGTGAAATATGAAATATAGAAACTATTAGTCATACCTGTACTGTATAAATGTGTTGACGCTGTCAAAACGCAACACCAAGGTTTTTAAAAATGACCGAATAGAATGCTATCTTCAGTCTCTTTCTGCCTTTTGATGTGCGTATCAGCACTAAAGTAAAAATGATGGTGCAGTCGTAACTTACGTGCCTGCAATAATAGGCATGAATACCTGAGAACAATAGACAGCTTTATGCACTCAGGCATAATACACAAGACATTTTCTTTTCAAAACTGAAATTCTTTGTTTTTTTTTTAATTGTCTGCAAGTAGTTTTTCCGCAGATTTCAGTGTTTTAGACATTGATGATCCGGGTAAAAAGTACTTAAGGGCAAAGTCGATGGTATGATGTTTATGATGCGCCTTTTGATGTAGTATAGTGTGTGTTGGATAGTATAGGATCTATTTTCCTCACTCTACTTCTCAGTACACTCAGGAGTCGATATACTACAAATATCTGACCAACGTTAATCGAATAGACGCCCTAGCTTCGCTTTACAAAATTGTGGAGTTTGTTGATGGCAACAACGAAACGTACGGAAAGTACGACATGGTTTTCTTTCTAACAGGGTAAGTGCAAACTATTCAGTATTACTAATGTTTTTTAGAAATATATGTATGCGTGTTAATATCAAACATTGCACATTGCTGCCTCGCTAGAGGAAAATTAAATTTGAAACCGCACTGTACGCTCTTTTAAAGTAGCTAACAGTACAGACGATGATCTAATCTGCAGATGCCTAATTACAATGCACTGAGAATTATTTGTTAGTGATGTTTCTTTCAAAAATCATGAGGAATTGGTCGGTGTGGTCAGCGGGGATAAATTGTATGGTAAAGTGCGCATTGTTTGGGTGGTCGGGAACTTCCATAAAAAGGCTGCGTATCATGTAAAAGTAACAAACTAACTTCTTATGTTTTGTTTCTCGGAAAATGTATTGAAGAAATTGAAGGCTTTGGATAATGAATGTAAATTGACTTCATGTATGGTAGGAATCGGCAACATAGAGAGAAATATCTAGCATGAAAAATACGTCTCCAATAGCACGGAAACTTGGCTTTGCAGTACTGTATTAGCTAAAATTGAACCCCTGAGAATGGTATTTAGACGGTTATCACGTAAATGTCTTCTACGTTGAGAACAATGTCAACGACAATCTTGTTTATTTGAAGTGGTTTGATTTTATTAAGTAGAGATGGTTGGAAACCAAGTTGTAGATATTGATACGTGGCAGAAGGCTAGTACCACAACAGGAGGAAATCACAACAGGGGATGAGAGACGTAGGTGTTCAGGCAAGCACCAACCGTTTCTTCAGCTTCATCGTCTATCACTGTGTTGTCCATCGTAGTCTTCTTTAGTGGCATATACGTAACATTACCCCGGCACGAAAAGCACAGTCCCGGTGCGTACTACGTCGAGGAACTACAGCTGGAGTGGTACGGCTTCATGCGAGCGACATGAACGATTTCTGTACGGGGCACATCGAACTGTCGGTGTGGGTGCACAGGGGTGACCTCGTATGTCACGGAAGTGACTGACCGTAAAACACGGTAGGAGCCTGTGTACCGCGGCAAGAGCTGTTCCCGCAAACGGTCACAACAGGTCGCAGAAAGCCTGACTAGCTATATAGAAGTCGTCGACCTGTGCATACGTGGGAACTTCGACATGCCAGAGGCTGACAAGATCAAACACATTTTGAAGGGTATTGACGATATTGCCTTTCAGATGTCAGTGCGTGACTTACGCACCATCAGTGAAATGTTGGCGTTCTACCATAGATTGTAAAAGCTGCCCAAGCAGAGGGTGTTGACGATCAGTACCAAGTACAGGTTGAATCACTTGCGGACTGACGCCTGCAGTCTACAGTACCTTGTGGCTGTAGCAAATTAATTTTTTTTTCCGTGAAGAGTTGTCGCGTCAGCTATACCTGCATCCTAGCCCTCAAGGGCAGCCACCTCATTTCGCCTCGGCCTTGCGGCTGACAAGAGGGAGATTGCTGAGGCGATTTCATCCACTTTCCTCTGTGCGTGCTGCTCTTCTGACCTATGCCAAAGCTATTCCAAGGCCTGCCACTGTTCCCATGACCTATGGCGATGTCATCTCATGGCCTGTCGCCGGTGTCGTGACTTGCGCAGAGTTCGTTGCTCAACCTCGTCCGTCTATGCACACCCTACTGTCCCTGCCGTCAGTGCCTGTGCGAGTGTCAGCCACCATTTTTGAACAGCTCCAAGAGCACGCAATAGCTGGCGCACAGCAGATAGCTGGCCGATGTGTTACACGTACGTACTGACAGGGCATATTACCCACTGCTGCTGACAACAATGCTGCAGATAACAGCGCATGCGTAGATGGTCCCTCTTTCCTTCTTCCCCTCCTTTCTATACTTCTCTATATATCAAGGTATATATACAATGGTAGCGAAGGCTGGGCCCAAAAACGGTCTAGCGCTACAGCAGCACAGCCACTTTGGGGGGGCCAAAACACTTAGATAATGAAATTCAAACGCACAAATAAAAACGCTATAAAACAACATAAAGAAATAAATATTTTAATGCCACGTTTTATAAAATAGGTAAACTATTTTAGCAAAACATTACTCCGCATTTTAAATTTTTTGCACATTCTTGTTACGCCCCCTGTTGATGAATGTGCGGTGCATTTGCAGCTTGACTTTGCAGGCCTTGTTTCGGCACCCAGCCACAGTGGCCGCGGGAGCTCACGAAGCGGTTTCTTATCGCCAGTCTCGAAATGCCCCTTTTGCGAAGTTTTCGTCGTCCTTGCGCGTCGCGTCTCTGTCACCGTTTTGTAAAATTTGCACCCCGCCGCACCGCTGCGGCAGTTTTCTCGGTTTTTGTCGTTTCCTTCGACGTGCGGCCAGTGCGAAGTCTTTTTCCGTCTTTGCACGCTTCGCGCTGTTCTTTTGAAGCGCTTAGCGCTTTATTTCAAGATGAGCTTGCGGCGTGCGAAGAAACGATGCGCCGTGGCACACTGCGACAGCATGGACAGTGCCGTCGGTGTCAAGCTACACCGCTTCCCGCTGGACTCAAGGCTGGACTTTCACAGGTGAGCTCTTGTCAGTGTCGTCTGCTACAAGGCATCTGCTCTAGGTATGCTCCAAATGCTTTCGTTGGGCCGTTCGCTTCTGTTTCTGTAACCAGTTCGTGCGCACGTGGCTTCATTTTTTCGGATATATTTATGTACTACACTACAGGGCACACACTTTAAGTGCTGAGCTGTGCGAAAGAGGCCCACCATTTGTCTGATTTGTGGTGAGTTTCATGCAGCCGGCTATCACCAGCGTTAACTTGATACCGGGCTCTCAGGAGCAACCACGCGCATGCCACTGACCGGAAGGCCAATTTAAAACCAATTTTGCTGCCTGACAAGTCTGAGCACAACACTGTTTAGTTTTCTAACACCGCGAAGGCAATTTGACCCTCGTAACTGGTAGTATCAAAATTCAGCCACGCGTATATGCGCGACCTTGAGGGTGCTTTAACTGAATTCACTCAGCAGGAGTTACTGCCTGTCTTCTTATTGCTATTCTGCATATGCATGACCGTTAGGGTAACATTAAACGCACTTCATTCTCGTCAATCTTAACCATAGAAAAGTATAGCTATCCGCATGCCATGAGGACGAGCGTACGTAAACCGCAATCTTAGGCGCTGAGAGCTTGGGGCGAGCATTTACTACCATAGTTCAGATATAATGGAACTATAATGTACTGCAGTTAGCATTGACAGGAATAATGACGCATTGGCGTTTGGAGTATGCAGTATTCCTTACGGCGCAATTGTGAATAACGTGCACGTTGCATCACGTCCAGGTGCCGAGCGTGGGTGCAGTTCTACCACAACGTCAGCCTGGAGAAGAAGACACCATGGCAGCTGCGAGACTTGCGGGTTTGTTCCAAGCACTTCTAACCGTCTGCATATCTGTCGTCAAAAAGGCTGCGACCCGTGTTGATGCGCCTACTTATGTCATGTCATGTTTGCCTCAATTGAAGCTGTCTTAGCACTGTCTTCTATGCTTTTCAATTTCCTACCTGGCAACGTTCGTGGAACTGCAGGGCTTTTTTCTATCCGCACTGTGATCATTAAGATGAATAGCCAGCTTAAAGAAACTACTGCTTGAGCTGCCTGTGACGTGTATTTTTTGTTGGTGTGCTTTATCACTGTATTTGTTTGGTTGCTGTAATAAACCATGAATATGAAAACCATACTTGCCGTACACTGTATTGCAAACTGTGCACTTGAGCCTGTGCTTTGTGCATCATACCTTGTACTCAAAAGTACTAGCACCAGTATTTCCACCAAGGTTTCCACTACGAATCATGCATGATTGCATTCTTAGCCAGCCAAGGTAAGGCAGCGTCTGAAAGTGTTGCTGCCTTTCTATGCTGCCTTCTTTGCCAGTAACTTTCATTGGGTTCCGAATTGCACATTAGCAAGGCCATAACTAGCAGGAACTCGAGCACATTTGACTGGAAAAGGTTGGTGCGCACTGAAAGGCAATCTTCATGAGATACCGTCTTGAAAACGCGGGTTCTATAAAAAGACCACTTTAAAATTCGCGCTAAAAACATACGTATGCGTGACGTCATTCAACGTCACTTATACGTAGTTGCCCCCCAATATGGCGGTGCCCATGAGCCGCCATTTTTTGGACCAATGGGCGTCTATGGAACCTTCGCTACCATTGTATATATTTCCGAGCCGGAAATTAAGCGTCGTCTTTTCGCTCTGTGAATCTGCCTGGTTTTCATCGCGTAGCTGCCGGCCTTTGGCCGGTAGAACGCAACAGTGGCGACGAGGATTCTGCTGCAGCAAGGAAACCAGCAATACGCCCAAGCACGACAGTCACGCAGAAGGAACCCACCGCCAAGGATCAGCCATGGCACACAGGCTACCGGAATTCGAAGACAAAAAAGATAAGTGGCAGCCGTACCTTGTCAAGGTTCAAGCTTATTTCGAAGCGAATGATCTGATAGACGATGCTAAGAAAAGAGCCCTGCTGATAGCGGCGCTTGGAACAAGGACAATAGAAATTTTGAACGCGAAGGTAGCCCCTCGAAAGCCTAACGACCTTACCTACAAAGAAGTTGTGGAGACGCTAAGCAGCTACTACGACCCGGTACCGAATGAAATCTCTGAAAGTTTCAAGTTCTTCCATCGCTGCCAGCAAGAAGGGGAATCTGTAAATGCATTCATTGTGGCAATACGGCAGATGGCACACAATTGCAATTTTGGAACGATGCTAGACAGAATGATAAGGGACCGTATTGTGTGTGGTGTCAGATCCAAGAATCTGCAGAAGCAGCTGTTAGCGAAGAAAAATCTGAATCTCGAAGAAGCCGAGGCTCTTGCCCTCGCCGCAGAGAACGCTGAACGCGAGTCGCAAGGGATTGTTACTGACCAAGAACAAGCGAGATTGCTAAAGCTCTCTGGCCAATACGAATCGCGCACGAAGTCACAGGGCGTGCAACAATGCAAATGTTGCGGTAAGCATGGTCATAATACAAAGGCTTGTCGACTAATCAAGCGCAAATGTTTTAAGTGTGCACGGCCTGGGCATTTAGCGCGAATGTGTGCGGCAAATGAGACAAGCAGGACGCTAGCACTAACAGCACAGACGCCAGAAACCGAAGAGAGTGATAGCGCATCGCAAATCTGGTCCTTGACCACCACGTGCTCTCTTATACCCCCATCAGAAAATTGTTTGCATGGAATGGCATCGAAATAATGATGGATATTGATCCCGGCTCCCCTGTTTGCGTCATTCCCAAAAGCATTTACCAAGTGCACTCCCATCAATGACCGCAGCTGCAAAAGTCGGAAGTACAGCTTTCATGCTATCTCGGAAAGTTGCCACTCCTCGGTACACTGACCATGCCAGTTTCCTATGAAGGTACCACAGTACAATGCAGTCTGAAGGTTTTAGACCGCAATGGCCCCAGTTTTTGCGGTGAGGACCTGCTGAAAAAATTGACAGACGAACGCATTCAGGTGCTGACCATGTATTTGAAGCCTTCCGTATCAAAGCAAGCCAGGGAGGACGTGCCGATGCTGCTCCAGCAAAACTGCGACCTGTTCACTGAAGGCGCTGGTCTCATGAAAGGTCCGCCAGCCCGACTGCACATCAAGGCCGGAGCAAAACCCAAGTTCTTTAAGGCAAGGAAAATTCCTTTTGCACTTCGTGATAAAGTGTCTAAAGAGCTTGACAGATTAGTCTCGGCTGGCATAATATCACCAGTTCCTCATTCTGAATGGGCAACGCCCATTGTGCCAGTCTTGAAGAAGGACGGAACAGTGCGCATTTGCGGGGTCTTTAAGATTACACTAAACCCTGTGTGCGAGGTTGAGCAGTACCCCTTGCCTGTCATAGACGACATTTTTGCAAGTCTATGTGGAGGAAAAAAATTCAGTACATTAGACCTTCGCGATGCTTACAATCAGGTTGAGCTAGATGAAGACTCGCGGAAATTAGCAGTGATAAACACACACACAAGGGGCTCTTTTGCTACAACAGGTTACCGTTTGGCATCGCATCAGCGCCAGCGATATTCCAACGAAAGATTGAATCGGTGCTGCAAGGACTAAAAGGGACTCAGGCTTATCTAGACGATGTCCTGGTAGCCGAGAGCAGCGATGCTGATAACGCAAATCTGCAAGCGGTGCTGCAGCGTTTCCGCGAGAACGGTATCAAACTTCGTTATGACAAGTGCAAGTTTGGCGAACAATCGGTGGCGTATCTTGGTCATCGTATTGATGTTGAAGGGCTACACCCCCTCGAGAAGCACGTGGATGCAATCATGCTAGCCCCTTTACCGCGAAATGTTGCCGAGTTGCGATCATTTGTGGGAATAGTTACATTTTACAACAAGTTTTTGCCAAATCTCGTGCAAAATGGGTTTGGCACGAAAACGAAGACGCGGCATTTAAGAAGGCCAAGGATGCTTTGTGTTCAGCCCCAGTGCTAACGTACTTTAATCCGCAGCTGGAGTTGATGTTGGGAATGCGATGCTTCACCTTACGGTGTTGGTGCTGCCCTTTTCCGCCGAATAAATGGTGAAGACAGGCCAATTGGCTTCCGATCACGGACGCTCAGCTCAGCTGAGAGAAACTACTCCCAAATTGAGCGAGAGGCTTTAGCCCTGGTGTTTGGCGTGACATGGTTTCGCGATTACCTGTTGGGCCGGGAGATCACGCTTGTAACGGACCACCGCCCCTTATTAGGTCTACTCCGACAGGATCGTGAAATTTCTGTCATGGCTGCCGCCCGAATTCAGCGCTGGACGCTTTTGCTAGGGGCATACAAGTACAAGCTCATTTGTAAACCTGGAAAACAGATGCTAATTTCTGACACTCTAAGCCGTTTGCCTCAATCGCTGCAGAAGCCGCAAGCGGAAACAGAGGATCTGTTGGAAATGGTGCTTATAATCGACGAATTGGACCAACCAGCGGTTTCCCACCAAGACATTCAAGCGCTCACAGCAGCTGAAAGGCTTTTGCAAGAGATATGCAGGTACGTGACTAATGGATGGCCCTCCGTCGTAGAAGGTGACAGCAAGGAAGTGGCGGAATTCCGGAAAAGGAGACATGTGTTGTCTGTGGAGAAGGGGCTGTTGTACTGGGGGCATCGTGTAGTGATACCAAGTGCGGCGCGTGAGAAACTGTTGACGATGCTACACGAGTCTCATCAGGGTGCGTCAACCATGAAGACAAGGGCGAGGGCTAAGTTTTGGTGGCCCGGTTTAGATCAAGATATTTGCAGATCGGTCTCCAATTGTCGAAGCTGTGTGCAGGCTTTGCACACCCACTATTGCCGAAACTATCTCCCAGTGTCAGTCCCACCTGCCCAAGCTTCTGGGTACTGCTCTTCGACAGCGCAGTAATCTGCACCTACAGAGCCTGCAGTAAGTTGTCACTTCTCACCTAACCATTCACCGTTTCCGCAACGCCGCTCCATCTCTCCGAGGCGACATCTACAGAACGCTCCTCGTGAAAAAAAAAACCTAGGGGCCACAGTTGCCGAGGCCACAACTGCGCCACCGTCGAACTTTTACATACCTAAGCCTTTACATGCTAATCTGACTGAAGTTGCGGTTGAGGGTGTTTCTGTGCTGGTGCTCATCGATACTGGTGCTGAGATTTCGCTAATAGGCGCAAAATTTTATTGCTGTCTGAAAAATTGTCAAGACATCAATGGCAGGGCTTTTGTTGCGCACGGCCAGCGCTTCATAAATAAAGCCTGTAGCAGCGTGCAGAGCTCGGTTGGAATCCAGATCTTGCTTTATATGATTGAGTTTGTTGTGCTGCAAAGTTCCTCACACGCGTTAACCTTAGGCTGTAAGTTCCTGTCGCTTCATGCCGCTATAATCGACTGTGTCCGCGCTAAAATCACGTTTTCTGCGCTACTCAATTCATTGCCAGACAACGTTCCTGGCACTAGAGCCCTCATCGCTGTAGACATCGACATTCCTCCTCCTGTTTCCCCCTATATTGTAAAAATCTCTTTCGACTATGCATGCGATAAAAATGTCTTCTGCATTTCCGCACATACATTTCTGCGGTGAAGAAACTTTCCGTGGCCCTACGCTGCGCCATTTCTGCTGGCCTCTTTGTTTTATCAGTCTCTAACCGTTTCCCTACCCCACTGCATTGTGACATGGTAAATTTATTGGGGCCTCCAACCAAGCGCATCTCTTCTCTGTGAGGCGACTGATTCCTCGCCGCATCTCGCCATGACTGCGCGGAGCTCTCCACTTTCTGTACCCGCTTCCTCCTACTGAGACCTGTTTCACCTCTCCATCGAAGCTAATCTTTCTCCGCCAAAGCAAATGCAACGTCTTGATCTCCTTCAGCAATTCAGTCGTCCTGCGCCTCCTATCAATGTTCCTTGGCTTAAAATTCAATTCTCACACATCGCGTCGGAATTGGAGTCCACGTACCACTATGACTGAGCCCGTATCACGTGTCTGCAACCAAGCGCCAGGTTGTTGAACAGCAAGCAGACCAGATGTTCTAGTACTGCGTGATTGAGCTCTCAAACAGCCCTTGGGTTTCACCTGTTGGGCTTGGTAAAGAGAAAGCTGGCTGAAATCGTTTCTGTGCGAATTACCACTAACTTATGTAAGCGAAGGGGATGTCTATCCTTTTCCTTGCATCGTCGATGCTCTGCACTGTGTACCAGGAGCCGAATTCTTTTCCTGCCTAGACTTGCGTCCCGGGTACTGGTAGGTCCAGACGGAAGCAACCGACCACCTTAATACTGCCTTTCTCATTCGCGACGGCCCGTCCGAAATCACTGGTATGTCTATTGTAATGCTTCCGCGGCATTTGACCAAACTATTTACACAATTTTGCATACACTCAATGGAACACCTGCCTCTGCTATTTCGACGACATTTTTTTTTTTTTTGTACGCAAACTTGCCATAAGACATATTATATAAACTCATGTAAATGGTTTTCCGTGAGGAACCGGAGCAGGCTCCCGCTCTTAGCGTTGTCGGTGAGCCATTTAGAAAAGTCATCTTCCCTTGTTGTGGTTAGACCCACTTCGCGCAGAATCTTTGTCCTTGATTCCCTTGTCCCTGCACAAGTCCATAGCAGGTGACGAACATCCACTTCTGCAGCTGGTGTGGAACACTTTGGGCATGTTGTTGGTCCGATTTCAGCTTGCGATTCCCATCGGCATTTTACCGACGGGGTAAGGGCCGCCCCAGCTCTTATCCTTCTAAGGGAAACCTCCTCCAATCTCGTTAAGTTACGAGGGAGTGGGAATGTACACGGGGGAATGAGGGCACGTGTACTTTTCCTTAAAGAGGATGCTAAAATGGAAACAGCGGAGCGGGCATCGAAAGGGAGCCTGGTGGGGGGCGCATTAGTGTGTGGAACTTCGTGTGTGAGGTGGTCAACTTTTCTCTGCTCAGCGTTCTCAGCATTGTCTTGTGTCCAATGTATCTGGATGCTTATCTTTGTTTTTTTATTGAGTGCGTGGATTTCCTGGGTAACAAATAGCGTCTTCGTCACTTTCTTTAGTTGTTTTATGGCGGCTAAGGAGTCTGTATAGATGTGGGCTTCTGTTATCGAATCTATTTTATTTATGGCCTCCATAGCATCGCGGATTGCATAGAGTTCCATCACAAGCGAGTCCGGGTATTCTAAAAGATATTCTTTATGTACCTTTAGTTCGCTGTGTGTTGGACTAGTAGCTGCTGTTCTACCGCCATTGTCTATAATTGATGCGTCCGTATATGCAATTAAGGTACCTGGAAGTGCATCAACCAGAGGTCGAGATGCCAGCTTTTCTTTGCGACGAAGCCGAGTGGTCTTGTTTGTCGTGATAGTAGTGAATTCCCAAGGAGGGGGGTCAGCCATTGGTGGTGTTCGAACTGCCACTTCGTTGTGCAAGGATGCTATGGGCGTAACGTACTTTCGCTTCATATCCCTTGTTGCCTCTCGTTGCTCAATTAATTCTGTCAACGTATTTATCTGTGCAAACTCTTGGAGAATAGGGATAGGGGTAAGTTTTGGTAAGGCCGTGATAGTGCGCATTGCGTTTCTATTTATTGTTTCCAATTTTGCCCATTGCCGCCTCGTGAGTCTTTGGAATTGGGCCTGGTATAGTATCCTCGGCTGTAACACTGATTGTACAAGACGTCTTGCCATGTCCGCTCGAGCTCCTCCTCCCCTAGACGAAATGCGTTTTATCAAGTTTAAGGAAGTCGCAGCTACTTTTTTCACTTTATGAAGCCATTGTGTTCCTTTGCCGGATTTGTGAATTTCTAGGCCAAGAACTCTCAACTCGTCCACCTCTTCCAGTGCCTGATTTCCAATCTTTAGGGAGACTCTTTGCGTTGCCAATTGTTTTCTTCCATTCTTGTTGGCAACATGAATGTAACTGGACTTTTGAGGTGATAATTCCAGGCCTGCACTTTGCACGTACTCATCTATGGTATTTAAAGCCTCTTGCAGATGCCGAATCTGTCTGTCAATTTGTTTATGAACAGACCAAATCGTGACATCATCTGCGTATATCATGAACCCCACTTCTGGTATTTTAGCTAATTTCCACGCCAATGGGATCAGTGCGATATTAAATAATAAAGGTGCTAACACTGACCCTTGTGGCACGCCTCTGTTCGAGGTGTAATTGCCAATTTGTTTTCCGTTTATCCGGATAGAAAACGTCCTGTCCTTAAGCAGATTATGTACTGCTTTTATGACCTGCAAGGGAATGCCCATACATTCCATGTTGCGAAGAATCTTGGCATGTAACACGTTGTCGTATGCCTTCGCCATGTCGGTAGCCACTACAGTGCGCACTAGGTGGCTATAAGGCGACACGTGTATGACCTCTTCAGCGAGCACAGCCAGTCCATTTTCTGTCCCAAGGTTTGTTCGGAACCCAATTTGTCGAGCATGGTATTTTTTATTACTTTCCAACCACCATGACAGGCGGGTGGCTATCATCTTTTCATAGATTTTGCAAATTGTGGGTGTTAGCGAGATAGGCCGCAAAGATTCTAGACTTGTGGGAGGTTTCCCAGCCTTTGGTATTGTTACCACCACCGAGTGTTTCCAGCCGAGTGGAATGTCTCCTCCTTGCCATACCTCATTTACCACATCCAACAAGCCGTCAACTGCGGCTCCTTCTAAATTCTTGAATACTTCATAAGGAATATCGTCATGTCCAGGCGCAGTTTTACCATTCGCTTCTTCTATAGCAGCCAATAACTCCAATTTTGTAAATGGTAATGTTATTCCTGTTTTATCAACCGCATCCACTGTCGGTGAAGGCGCCGGATAATGTGCGTGGTTCGGGAAGAAAAGGTCAGCAGCCTGATCTGCAAACTCTTCTGGTGTAAGCTGTAATGCGAGTCTAATACTTTCTGCATGATCTTTAACCTGCCGCCTCTTTTCCATGCCATGGAAAGTCCTCCAGAGGGCCTTGTTATTCGTTCCTGAGCCCAAACGACTGCACCACTCATCCCATCTCCTATGAGCCAGCTGTTTTTCATATCGGCGTGCCTGTGCCGTCACTCTGTTTACCTCAATTCTTCTTTGCACGTCTTCAGGATGGCGACCAGCCTGTACCTCGGCCCGCTTTCGGCGTGCCCAAAGTTTTAGTAGGTGCAGGTCGGGAGTTGGCTGATCTTCGTTCACTGTAGTTGTAATGGTGTGATCCTTGAGTACCTTTTGAAGGGTAGTAACGAGAGTATTCGGGCTAACTGAATGCGTTCGAGTATCCTGCCGTACACCATCCCAATGTGTAACAGACGCTTTCTTTCGAATTTTCTTCATATGTCCCAAATTAAGACCAATACCAATGGGGACATGATCACTACCCCACGCATCTAATTCCGCCTGCCATAGTGGTGCACCAGGGCCCTTCCACCACGTCAAGTCTGGTGAGCGTGTTTGTGTTGCAGGTAGTGTTGCGACTCCTGGATGATTTAGCAGTGTAAATTCCATTTCTGTGAAGGCAGTATGAACTTGATCACCCCTTTTAGAATCATAATCATATCCCCATACGGTGTGCGGAGCGTTAAAATCTCCACCGATTAGTATCGCAATTCCAGTGTATGAATGGCGAATATGCTTAACCCATCCAAGATTAAGCACTGTGTTTCTTGGTCTAGCGTACATGGACACTAATATAAGGGGCGTTTTGTTCGGACGCGTGAGTACAGCAACTACTTCCTGCTGAGTGTTGCACCACTTGCTCAAGTCAAGGGGCGTTTGGGGAATGTTGGCCCTAATGTAAACGGCAGCTTTTCCTGGTGTTTCGGCCTCTGCTCTTGCTCGTTTATCAGGGATAGAAGGACAATGGTACCCTATATATCCTGTTATTGAATATAACCTATTGTGCTCCTGTATCAAGAACGCCCATGATTGTAGCTTACCGTACAATAATTTTGTATTTATTTCCCCAACTTTATTACAGAGCCCTCTGCATTTCGACGACATCGTTGTCATTTTTTCCTGACTTTCACACTTACCTGTACCGCCTAAAGCATACCTGCCTCTCTGAAATCGGCTTGCAGCTAAACTAAAAAAAAAAAAATACAGTTTCAAGAGGGGTAAACAGGGTTAGTTACGCTCTGGAATATACACACATTAGGGAATGTGTTCATGTTTACGGTCTTATCTACCGTTTTAACTAAGCCCGATTGACACGGCGGGCGCCTGACTCACTCGGTTTCCTAGCGTGGTCTGACATGCTGTAGCAATTGCGCGGTACGCCAATGCAGGTAATCATGGCGCGCCAAAATTATTTTATTTGTTTTCCTGTTATGTTTAGTTTTTATTTTATTCGTTTATTTTACTCATTATCTTGGTTTTAATTTGAATAGTATTGCTATTAAATACCATAATTATAATTATATCAGTTTACATTCCGCACTAATGCTTTCAGCAATAATTGGCTTACAGGAAAGCAAAGGGGCAGTATCTGTCGCTCTCTCAGAGGACACCTGAATATTATAATAATAGTTTCTTTACAGAAAAAAGGAAAGGCACAGTATTTGTCACGCACATTCTGAAGGCTCGGTTTAGACCTCGTGACGCACTAAAATGTCGTTTTGCCACTCTTCAACTGACAATTTTAAGGCACGCAGTCTCCAAGGAAGAGGTTTCTACGCTAAGCGTATAAGGCAGCGCTCCCACTACCACGCAACACGTCGAAAGAAAACTCATGGCCCTTGGATTGCAAAATACCTTCGAGGAGCTAAGCGAGGTGCAGCTTGAGTCCCAAAAACTCAGGCTGCTGCAGACAACGGCTGGAAGAGACTCGAATGCCGCGAGCAGATGCGACAAACAGCGAGGACGGAAATGGTCCCTGATGAACTTCGCAAGTCCCTAAATGTAGGTCAAGAGAAGCAAAGGTCGAATTCATTCAGAAAATATATGCTCCTCAAGACACGACCATGTATCTGACACGTTTCCGAGAGGAGGAGAGAACAAATTTGCAGTGGCCACGGTGGTCGATTCGTCTGTACGGGATTGGACCAGCGCATCTATGCGACACTGAATGGTAACAAAGGCCGAGGAAGTAGCCGTTGCTATAGCGGTGGCGGAGGGATATAGAACCAGGTGGTCACTAACGATACTCACGGGCTTCAAACAGCCTGTAGAAATTACATGAATGCGAGGATAGGTCGTTGCGAGCTCCGTATATTCCTTGAAGCGAGCGTCAAAATTAAAACCACGAAAAATGAAACACGACTACACGCAATATGTGGGTACCGGGTAACATGGCGGTGAAAGGGAACCAAGAGGCCGATAGGATAGCTCGAGCATACATTACTTTACGAGCACCCGACGATCCGATAGAACTTTCGCCAGCACCCAAGGAATACTCGTCGGTCATACTTGAAAACTATAGAGGGAGAAGAATGCGATATTCCCCACTGCACAGTTCTCTCAACGGAGAGGAAGCTGTCATTTAGAGACAATTACAGACAGGTTCATACCCAAACCTACACATTCTATGCAAAATGCGTCCTACCATATAGGCGGACAGATGTCTGTGGTGCGACGAAAAGCCCACACTCTGTGACAACATATGGGACTGTCAAAACATAGAGGTGGTCACCAAAATACGAAACCCGAGTGCGGAGTAATGGGAGACTTCTGTACAGCGACCGCTGCGAAGACCAGTGTTTCTGAAATGAAAATGAATAAATCTAGGTTACTATTTCTAATTATTTCTCACCGACAGATCTTCAGTACACAATGCTAAGCTTACCTAAATTTAAAAGAATGTCATTTCATTTTCTGACTGATCCTCTCAACAATATGTGTCTGCACATAATTTAAGCATTGCACCGTTCCGCTTTCTTAAAAATATTTATTCATTTACAACGTGAGATCACATCGGCGGTGATGCACGCATTGCGAAATCGGGGGGTAGACTAGCCGTATGTGAAAGCGCTGGAAGAGATATATAGTGGCTGCACAGCAACCATAGTTCTGCATAAAGAAAGTAACAAAATTTCCATAAAGAAAGGTGTTAGGCAAGGAGACACAATCTCCCCAGTACTATTCACAGCTTGCTTAGAGGAAGTATTTAGAGGCTTGGAATGGGAGCAATTAGAGATAAGGGTAGATGGAGAATACCTCAGTAATCTGCAATTTGCTGATGACATTGCCTTGCTAAGCAACTCGGGGGATGAACTGCAAATAATGATTGATGACCTAGACAGGAAAAGTAGAAATGTAGGCTTGGAAATCAATATGCAGAAGACTAAGGTAATGTTCAACAGCCTTTGGAAGGAACAGCAGTTTACATTAGGTAGCGAAGTACTGGAAGTAGTAGGCGAATATGTCTACTTAGGACAGGTAGTAACCGCAGATCCGGACCATGAAAAGGAAATAACAAGAAGAATAAGATTGGGATGGAGCGCATTTGGCAAGCACTCGCAGATTATGACTAGCAGCTTACCGGTATCGCTCAAGAGGAAAGTATACAACAGTTACGTCTTCCCTGTACTCACCTATGGGGCTGAAACGTGGAGGCTAACCAAGAGAGTTCTACTTAAGTTGAGGACAACCCAGAGGGCTATGGAACGAAAAATGGTAGGGATAACATTAAGAGATAGGAAGCGTGCAGAGTGCGTCAGAGAAATAACTCAAGTTACCGATATTCTAGTGGAAATTAAGAAGAAATGGGCATGGGCAGGACATGTAGGGCGAAGAGAGGATAACCGATGGTCGCTTAGGGTAAAAAACTGGATTCCAAGGGAAGGAAAGCGTAGCAGGGGGCGGCAGAAAGTTAGGTGGGCGGATGAGGTTAAGAAGTTCGCAGGGGTCAAGTGGATGCAGCTAGCACAGAACCGGGTTAAGTGGAGAAATATGGGAGAGCCCTTCGCCCTGCAGTGGGTATAGTCAGGCTGATGATGATGATGAACGTGATATTTAAATAGGACAGAGTTCTTCCCTGCAACATGCTATCATTTGCTCTACCTCATGTAAAAAGAATGTACGTTAGTAATTACAGTCTGTACATGGCATTATGTTCTTCTCGCTTTTCTCTACTGCTCTCTAATGCCCGTTGTCCAGCAACTTAATAAGGAACAAATAATTTTCTTCCGTATTTTCCCAGACATTTTAGAGAAATGAACTCTTCCACAAGGTGAGGCGAATCCTTATGCCCTCCCATTTCATCCACATTGAGAGATGGATAGACCTTCGGTGCGCCCTATGTTCCCGGGAAACTGAAGAAACACATGAGGCCAATTAGGAGACTGAATTAACTCACTCTGGCATATATCTCGACAAACATCAAACTATACTCATCTCTGCAGTGACGAACCTGTGTGTGTTCAAACATCAGCTGCAACCGTGGTAGATATTCATATCTAGTTTCTTTCAGGGCATCACTCTACTCAACCATAGCTGATATTTTTCACCTTTGGGAATATATTTGCTAAATTTGTTGGGAGCTAACTCAAAAGTTCCGTTGAGTCCTTTGAATATGGACTCAAAGCCTTTATTGTAATTTTTGGAGTGTTTTCGAGCTGCCCTTTCTAGTAGTACTGGTACCATAAAGCACGAAACTCCTTACGCCTGCTTATGCTGAAGGCGAAATTATAATAATGCCACCTGACGGTTCGAGGTAGCGCTTGAACGACAAAGAAGTTGGAGACTCTCGCGAGCTTCGGCTAGTTAACCCCTGTGGACTCTTGAGCTTGTGTCTTCGTGCTACCGTTTCTCGGGAACCTCTCTCTTGACTGTGTGTATCTGCCCCTGTTGCCGATACCCCTAAATCCCTGTCTTCGTGACAGTTTTGGTGGAGGTGCTGGGTAATTGTCCTCTCAATGTCGCACACCCCTCCGCGAACCAACGACACCGAGCTTTTGCCTGTGGACACGCCAGTTCATCGCGTCAGCCGGAGGAACCTGGGCCTTCCTCCCGAACACGGACCCTTGGAGTCCACTTCAACAACGAGCCTCCGGCCAGCCACGCAAAGCACTACGACAGTCATGCAAGGTACTCCTGTTTACGTTCAAAACCCCCGAGTGCCGAAATCGTTCCATGGCACTGCGCATGAAGACGTTGAGGATTGGCTAACTCAGTTCGAACGAGTCGCATCCTTTAATCAGTGGGACGAGAACTTAAAGCTACGGAACGCCATTTTCTGCCTGGAAGACCATGCTTTGACATGGTATGAGAACCGAGAAGGCACAATAACATCATGGCCTCAGTTCCGCCGTCTTATCGTAGAGGCGTATATCAGCCTGGATAAGCGCGAACGAGCAGAACGTGCTCTACAATCTCGAAAACAGATGCCAAACGAGTCCGTCATGATGTATGTTGAGGACATGACGAAACTATTTCGACGTGCGGATCCCAACATGTCTGAAGAGAGAAAGCTGCGCCACCTCATGCATGGGGTTAAAGAACAGCTTTTTGCTGGTCTTGTACGTAGCCCACCAACTACAGTTACCTCATTTTTAACAGAGGCGGTCACCATGGAAAAGATCCTACACCAGCGCCGCTCGGCGGTCTACGACAGCCCAATCCTCGCTACGACTGCTGCCGAGCCTCTTACAGCTGCTGTAAGAAATACTGAACAGCTCCGAGATCTTATTCGTGCGATTGTACGCGAGGAACTGCAGAAGGTTTGTGGCACGTTCCAACCCAGGGATGATTCTCTCGCACATATGATCCGCGAAGAGATTCAGCAAGTCACGCAGCCATCTCTGCATGTTGCTGAAGCTCAAAGTACCCCTGTTCCTGATTATTCTCGTCCGACTAACGCTGACATTCTCCGACGCCCAGTTCCCGTCCAAGCTCCGTTGTCTACGTTACCACCAACCCAGTGCATGCCCGTCCAGCAGCCAACGCAATACATTCCTGTACAGCAGCCTACGCGGTACGAGCGGCCACCGCGATCAAACTTTCGATGAACGAACGTCTGGCAGGCCCCTCGGAGCCGCCGCCTTTGCTACCACTGTGGGGAACCTGGTCACATTTTCCGGTGGTGCCCTTATCGGGAACTCGGACCGGAGGGTTTTTACACCAATGCTCCTAGACGCACGTTCGGACAACTACCTCGTGACATTGGAGACAACCTCGCACAAGAGAGCCTCCGGATGGCGCGCCGACAATCCAGGTCTCCATCCCCACGTCGGCAAACCGCTTCAACAACTGGTAACTTCCCGCGAGCACCGCCTGGTCGCTCGCCAAGCCCCCACCGGGAAAACTGAGTAGAGCGACCTCCGGGGGCGGGGCCGCTAAATGTCAGCACAAAGAAGTCCCCCCAATGAGAACAGATATGGATTTTGGAGCAGAAACGACAGCATTTGGTTCACGAGACCGGCTATCGCTGGACATCCCTGTGTGCATCGATGGTCATAATGTCAGCGCTTTAGTGGATACCGGAGCAGACTTTTCGATTTTGAGTGGGAAACTGGCAGCGACCCTTAGGAAGGTTATAACACCATGGTGTAGCACGCAAATACGCACGGCTGGGGGGCATGTAATTACTCCTATTGGACAGTGCACGGCTAGATTCCAGATTCGTACGTCAACGTTCATTGTCAGTTGCGTCGTTCTCCGGGAATGTTCTCGTGATTTGATTCTCGGTGTGGATTTCCTGCGGGAATATGGCGCCATCATCGGTCTCCGACAGCGAACGGTCTCGTTCTCAACGGAGAAAGCGGCTGCCAGCCCCACCGATGGCCAACGTACGTGCGCCCCACGGGTTTCAGCCGAGTGTGTTTCAGTGCCTCCCCGCTCCAGCGTGTTTGTGAGTGTTGTGTGCGACGGGCTTCGTGACGGGCCGATAATAGCTGAAAGCAACCGTTCTCTTTTATTTTCTCATGGCATCTGTGCAGCTCGAAGCTTAATTATTCTCAGCAATGGTCACTCTGAGCTTCTCGTCACGAACTTCACGAATGAATCTCGCCACCTCTATCGCTCTACTGCCATCGCTTTCGGCGAACTGTTAAAGGAAGTTTCTGAATGTTTTGCGTTTGGCGTTATCGATACTCCCAGTGTTCTAGACCGCATCGATGCTAGCAGTGACCTTTCTTTCTGTCAACAACGCGCCCTACGTGCCTTACTGCTGGAGTACGCCCCGTGCTTTGCCTCATCATCGAAAGTCCGGCAAACGTCTATCGCCAAGCATCGCATCATAACGTCTGACGATGCCCGACCTATTCGACAGCAGCCGTACCGTATTTCGGCCAAAGAACGTGAGGCAATTCGGACACAAGTCCAGGAAATGCTTAATGATGATGTTATTCAGCCGTCTAAAAGTCCGTGGTCGTCGCCCGTCGTGTTGGTTAAGAAAAAGGATGGCACGCTGCGTTTTTGCGTTGATTACAGGAAACTGAATGACATCACAAAAAAAGATGTATATCCGTTGCCCCGTATCGACGATTCACTCGATCGACTTCGCAACGCCAAGTTCTTTTCTTCCATTGATTTAAAAAGTGGTTATTGGCAGATAGAAGTGGATGAGTGCGATCGGGAAAAGACTGCCTTTGTGACACACGATGGCTTATATGAATTTAAAGTATTGCCTTTCGGTCTGTGTTCAGCGCCAGCGACGTTCCAGAGAATGATGGACACCGTACTTGCTGGTCTTAAATGGCAAACCTGTTTGGTTTATTTGGACGACGTCATCGTGTTTTCAGAAACGTTTGACCAACATCTTAAGCGGCTGCGAACGGTATTGGATGCTCTTCGCTCGGCCGATTTGACACTCAAACCGGAAAAATGTCACTTTGGATATCAGCAGCTAAAATTTCTCGGTCATGTGGTTAGCGCTGACGGTGTCCGGCCTGACCCTGATAAAACAGCCGCTGTAGCCAATTTTCCCATCCCCACCACGAAGAAAGCAGTCCGACGTTTCTTGGGCCTGTGCGCGTACTATCGCCGTTTCATTGCCGATTTTGCCAAGATTGCAGAACCTTTGACGCGCCTGACACGTGATGACGTCCCGTATGTCTGGTCTTCCGAGCAGCAGGAGGCATTCACCGAGCTGCGCCAACGGCTGCACAACCCTCCCGTTCTTGCACACTTCGATGAGGACGCTGCCACCGAAATTCACACCGACGCCAGCAATGTCGGTCTGGGTGCTGTTCTGGTCCAGCACCAGCAAGGCGAGGAAAAAGTGATCGCTTATGCCAGCCGCACCCTTTCTCGGGCAGAATCAAACTATTCAACTTCTGAAAAGGAGTGTCTCGCCGTCGTTTGGGCCACAATGAAATTCCGACCTTACCTCTACGGCTGTAAATTTAAAGTTGTGAAAGACCATCATGCTTTGTGTTGGCTAGCTAGTCTTCGAGATCCATCAGGACGTCTTGCACGGTGGAGCCTTCGTATGCAGGAGTTTGATTACTCTATCGTTTATAAATCTGGACGTAAACATGAAGATGCTGACACACTGTCTCGATCACCCTTGGAGTTGGCCCATGACAGTACGGATGAAGACGCCCATTTTCTTGGCATTATCCGTTCATCTGATTTAAAGGCCCGGCAACGGGCTGACCCAGACCTCAAAACTGTGATCGATCATCTGGAGGGTTTCGATTCTACAGTATCTCGACTGTTTGCTAAGAACTTGTCATCCTTCTGTACGCGCGACGGAATCCTCTACAAGAAAAGCGCCGGCAACAGTGACCGAGCCTATCTTCTAGTCATCCCTGCAGATCTCCGCGATGAAATCCTTCATGCTTGCCATGATGAACCCACCGCTGGACACTTGGGCTTTACACGCACTCTTACCAGAGTGCGCCAGGCCTACTACTGGCCCAAACTTACCGCCACCGTTCATCGATATGTTAGAGGTTGCCGCGAGTGCCAGCGACGCAAGACACCGCCATTGAAGCCAGCGGGTTTCCTGCAGCCTATTCCCCCACCGCTAGTACCATTAGACCAAATTGGTATGGACTTTCTTGGCCCTTTTCCTCTATCGTCAGCTGGCAATAAGTGGATTATCGTGGCTACAGATTATCTGACACGTTACGCGGAAACTATGGCGGTGCCACGTGCAACATCCTCCGAAGTGGCACAATTTTTCATGACGCAGATTGTCCTCCGCCATGGCGCCCCTTCATACGTCATTACTGATCGTGGCAAGGCATTTACAGCGCGTCTTCTTGAAGAAGTTTTCCAACTAAGCCAGACACATCACCGAAAGACTACTGCTTACCATCCTCAGTCTAATGGCCTTACTGAGCGACTAAACAAAACAATAGCGGACATGCTCGCCATGTATGTCGATGTCCGGCATAAAACATGGGACGAGATATTGCCTTATGTCACATTTGCATATAACACGGCCGTCCAAGAAACAACTCGATTCACTCCGTTTCGCCTAGTATGCGGACGCGATGTACAGACCATGCTCGACGCTATGCTGCCATGTGCGGCTGACGACCAGCTGCTTACCGCTGACGCAGAAGAATTCACCAACTACGCTGTGGAAGCTCGCCAACTCGCCCGTAATCACATTACAAAACAGCAAGCAACAGATGCACGTCGATATAACGACCGCCATCGCTATGTCGTGTTCCAGCCTGGTGACAAAGTCTGGGTGTGGACACCTGTCCGGCGCCCAGGCCTGTCAGAAAAACTTCTCAATCGTTACTTCGGACCCTACAGAGTGTTGCGTCGCCTCTGAGAAGTTACGTACGAGGTTATTCCAGACGGAACTGTGCCGAGTTCTAGTCGTCAGTGCTCGTCTGACCTGGTGCATGTGCTTCGCATGAAGCCGTATTTTACCCGCTGAAAGTCATATTTGCCATCCGGAGCAGTTTTTTTTCTGTGAGCTTGCGGTTTTTTTTTTTTCGAGGGGGGGGGGGGATAATGCCACCTGACGGTTCGAGGTAGCGCTTGAACGACAAAGAAGTTGGAGACTCTCGCGCGCTTCGGCTAGTTAACCCCTGTGGACTCTTGAGCTTGTGTCTTCGTGCTACCGTTTCTCGGGAACCTCTCTCTTGACTGTGTGTATCTGCCCCTGTTGCCGATACCCCTAAATCCCTGTCTTCGTGACAATATTTCAATGGTCCTTGCACATTGCGCGTACAATAGAATCAAAAAGGCCGATGCAAAGACAATGCCTTCAGAATTGGATTTCAAATGATTTTTTTGAAGAGCGGATACCACGTGTCTTCCGAACTCTATGAGGAGGGACGGCGGCTTACTGGGCCAGGCCAGAACCTCGACAAATATGGCCGAGCAGACAAGATCGCGCACTGGCATTTTCTGATAAGCATAAAATTCCGCGATACCATGCTGGTATGATCCATACTCTGTTCTTAAATTGGCTTTCCGTGCAAATATATCTGCGCCTTATAGGACGTGTGGAATGCCCGGAATGTTCAAATTGTAGCATTCCGCAGACTGCGGAGCTTATATTAGTGGCTTTTACAGTGTACAAACATGTCTGTGTAATGCTACCAACTTTCGTGAAGCGCTTGGAAACTACGCCCCGCTCGGAGGGTTTATCATTAAGTGTTCGGCCGAACATTGAAACCTTTATAGGAAATGCCGGCTATTGCCGTTCCTTCAGCTGAACGAGACTACACTCGCACTGATGATAAAAGTTGCTTTGCCTGCTAATTTGATTCATACCTGTTCTTGTCACAATGTCACGAACTGCGGCACTCGTTTCCTTTTACATTTCCTTAGTTCAGGGTAGCAGGTCAGATGTCAACTTTCTTGCAGTCTTCTCTACCTTTCTTTTCAATAAACATACGTACCTACTTTCCTACATTACGTTACCCTACCTTAGCTTAATCTAACATGCTTTACCTTACCTAACTTAACCTAACCAGCTGCCTGCCTGTATGCCCATCCACCCATCCAATCAATCAATCAATCAATCAATCAATCAATCAATCAATCAATCAATCAATCAATCAATCAATCAATCAATCAATCAATCAATCAATCAAAAGAAAAGTATTATAAGCGTCGACATATTTTAGTTAGCCAATTTGAGTTGAGTTCTTCCAATATTGCTTTTATACCACGTTTTCTTATCGCAATAGCAAAATATGGACAAAACTTCTTGTGCTGGCCTTTGCGAGTAAAATTCTTACTTGAATAAAACCTCTGTAATGTGTTGAATGTTCATGTGCATTTTTATATTTTGTGATCTATTTTTGACATCGACATGGCTAACAACATAAGCTCTAGTAATTTTCGGAGCTTGTCAAAAACAAAATAATGTTTTTGAAGGAAACAGCAGTCGGGTATTTGTACATGAAATGGTCGTTGGGGATGACCTCTTGTTGAATGTTAAGATGGGAGGCTTCACACATACAATTGTGCTGCGGCTAGAACGCCTGAGTGCCGATAAAAGAAATTCTGGCTTTTCTAGGGCCGATATGATTGCCGTAGAAGGTTCCCGACAAGAGAGCAGCCTTTCAGGTGAGTGTAGTGGGCAAGCAGTGGTTACGCTTTCATACATTTGTCGCTCGTTCTAATCATATGCTGCGAAAACTATCCACTGTTTACAGTATACTCATGTATTTTGAGACGCCTTACTCATGAATATAAACACAACTTTGTATGTAATACATTAGAATAGCCACTGCTACAGAATGGTGGCTGGAATAAGGTTGTCGCACTAACTGTAAGCGTTTGAGTGTATGAATGAAAACGTACTTGCAAAGATGCCCTTTATTATACATGGAAGCATGGAATTCTTGAACAGCGACAACTTTATTATTGCACCCAGTGTTAACAAAGAGCTTGGTCAATCCTATCCTGGATTCGCTGTAGACAAGCTTAAGTGAAAGATTGACTTTTGCTGTTTACAAATTCATATTTTAAGCATTCCTGTTCATAAAGTATGCAATAATCATCATTTTGCGCACTAGAGACATCAAGGGTTCACTGTCCTAGAGCGTAGAACAATCCTCATCATGATATCCGGAAGAGATGACTGCTCGCTGCTCGAAACCGTAGTATTAAATTCATGTGATATTCACCGAATTTGTTGGCTGCATCTGCAGAATAAGTGCTTCCAATGACCGCGATAAGTGCGGTACTGCAAAAAGCTTACCACCTTAGATTGCACGTTTTCTGCTTAGGGCTGGCTTTCATATATCAAGACACTTTTCCACAAATGAAAACTAGCATATACACGTTATTTCAATATAATGCAACCGTCAGGCACACTTCTTTTTTTTTGCATGTTTGATAAGTTACTCTGAAGTAACTAAGGCACACCATGGCTGCTCTGCCCCTCGAAAATGCCTACATCATTTTGATGCCCTATTAGCTGCGCTAGTTTCAATAAGGCTTTGCACGCGGCATCTCAAATATCGAAGTAAAATAGGACACTATAGACCATGCATCAAGATTCAGGATGGTATTATGTGTGGCCAAGGTGGCTGCATTCATATGAGTGGGCACAGGAGCTGTACTGACGGCTGAACATTTTGATTTTTCTAAAAGTACATCCATTTATAGGGTCGCATACAATATTTTATTTGGCAGGAATTAAACATTATGCAGTTGTGCAGCTCAGCTAAGGCTATTTGACGTCATTCCAACCATGCGCCGAAGCGGAAAAGCTCATATTTTTTCTCAAAATCTATTCCTTGTGTTAATCATTGAGCTCCATATTTTAAGAGGGTACTCCTGGGTGACCAATCAGATACTGAGACAATGACGCACATACGACATTCGCCGTTGAGCGACATTTTCACCTGCGCATGCGTGACGCTGAAAGTGCATTAACTTCCGGTTCTGATTTCCAGGATCTGCTAGAGCAATCTCCGAAAGAAACCTTAAACTGAGGAAAATAAATTGCACCTTTTCTTGTGTTTTACGAGCAGGAATTGATGTTGTCTTCTCGTATATGTAGAGAACGAAATATGCCGTGCAGGCGAATAACATGTATGATGATGCACCGAAGCCAATCTCCTGTCATTTGAATATCACCTCACACTCCACGTGATGGGCGCATAATACGTAATGCTTATAAGCCTACTGATAGGATCACTTGAAGCCGCGGTGAGGAGAAAATATCTGTTTCCTGTCCACTGCACTATGAAAATGACCCATCGCCTCAGCCTGCCATTGCATTTGTTCAATCGCCAATTTCTCGCCCTGTCTGCCTACGTCCTCATCAGTTATAATTTGTGTGCTCGTCAGTCCCAGTACAGGACTAAGCAGGCATTTGTACGTCAGTGGCAAGAGTTTTACTCCTGGCCTTATCCTGGTGGGCAGCCTTGTCACGCCGCATATGCTAAACGATGTTTGGGAATTCTCTTCGTCGTTGCAAAAGTGAAGAACAGAGCCTGCCGTCAGCGCTATTGACCTAAATTTGGTGAGTTACGTATAACACGCGGAGTGAGCGGCTGTGTGCAAACCATAACGCTTCTTGCACTAGTAAACGAAGCGGGAAGGATCCCACCACCACGGTAACAAAGCCCGCTTTCTCCCAACAGCAGCCACATTTTTCTTGATTTCTTTAATATGGTAGCCTTTTCCCGGTTCTAAATGTCGTCCTCTCTAATTGAGCTCCAGAATGCGTGGCCACGCACACAGATTCAGTTTAGTTGCTTACTATGACAGGAACGTACGCGAACAAATAAAGATGAAGTCTCTTAGTCACTAAAAACACACTTTTAGCTTTCAACAAGTTTTTGCTAGATGGAACAATATCTAGAGGACATCTTCAACAGCAGAAATATTAAAAATGTACTCTTGCAGAAGGAGCTGGCCTATATTTTGTTTGCAGAAATGTGCCATTTTGTTTCCCGCAAAAAAATCTCTGCTTACCATCCAGCTCTCTTATTCGCCTTCCCTATGACTATATTATGATTTTTCACGTTGCTGTCACTCTAAAAAGATAGGTTGCCTTGTTGCGACTCGAATATATGACAGCTTCGTACCAAGTGGCCTTTGGTGATCGGACGTTAAAACAATATGGAGAAGGCTGGTTAGCCTGGAGGAAGACGATGATTAGCTGATCGGCTGTCTGAAACCAGTCTCTAAGTTTCGGTGTTTTTTCAAAGGTTTAGAGTATTCAGTGTTCCTGTGATTTGTGTCCTCAACGTGCGACGATCTGGGGGTCCCTGGTCACCGGCGGAAGCACGTCAAGCGACCTCCTAGGCGCTCTGCGCCGTATGCACTCCAACACGAAACACCACCTCCAGCCGCACTCCTTCCCGCACTGATGGCAGCAGTGGCATCGGCTAGTCAAGCGGCCCCTGTAGTGGCGGATACAGATCAGGGCCCTGCGAACAAGAGACCACGCGAAGAAAAAGCCAGCGATGCGATTTTGGGTGACCACGCAGAGGACATGGACCACGCATCCTTCACGGTTGTCCCCTACAAGAAAAAGAGAGCTGCTGGTGTTCCGGTTGTCTTCAGGCCCACCGAGGTAGAAGGCAATCTATGGAAAGCTAACCCTAACATCGTGGCTTCGGCAGTTGTAGCGTCGGCACAAGAAAAAGTTCTCAGCCATCGTTTTAATGACGATGAGAGTTTAATGGTTACAGTATCAACATTGCCTGCTGCAAACCGTTTGCCCACAGTAACTAAGCTGACTGGAGTGGCTGTAGAGGCCCGGGCACCGTATTCTTATACAGCCAGCTAGGGGAAAATTCAAGACGTATCTGTCGCCTACTGAAATGAAGATCCGCAGGAGTATCTACGTGCCCAAGGTGTCCTCTCAGCTAGGAGGCAAACAACATACATTCCTGAGGATGGTGGCAAGTTCAAAGAGGTACGTCGTCGTTCTGTTATATTGGAATTCTCAAAAAATGCGCCACTGCCTAAAAGAGTCACGCTTGGGTTCTGTAGTTACCCTATAACTGAGTACGTGGGAGGAGCCACACAATGCTACAAATGCCAAGGGCATGGCCACATATCGAGACATTGTACCAGCCCCGTGCGATGCAAAGTGGGTGCTGGCCCCTATTCGCACAAAGAGTGCACCTCGAGAGCACAACCTAAATGTGTAAACTGCGATGGCCCACACCCTGCTTCATATGGAGGTTGTGTTAAAAAGAAAGCTGCTACACGTGCACGCTTAGTTGCGCAAGCACAAGGAAAACCGCCCAAGCGTCATGATCCACCACCTAACCCTGACATGGTTTTTACAAAAACGTTACATATATCCCAAAATCAATGACCACAACATAGAAAATCACATGATGGAAAAACGCGTGAAGACACGTACGCGGCTGCAGCCCAAAAGAAGCGTGGAAAGTCCGTTGGCTCTTCTCCTCCAACAAAGCAGCAGCGACACTCCACACAAGACCCGACAAACAACCTTTCTAACTCTCAGCCTAAGGCAACGCAATGTAACAAGAAGATCAGCGGAAGGCAGCAAAGCGGAAGCACCGAACAAGAAATCACAAGCCTACTGATTCCGATGCTGTTTGCCGCCATCAAGGCACTTGTCCGCGCTAACCCTTCCTCACAAGGACGCACCTAAGTAGAAGCTGTTCTAACAATGGAGCCGTTGCTGTCAGTCTCTTACGCTCCGCAGGGACTTGATATCACACATCTGTAATCAAGGCTTCGACAGGAAGAGCTTCACCACAGCTGACCATCCACGACATCTATCGCACATGCACCATTTTCCAGTGGAACGCTCGTGGTTTATGCTCGAAACTCTGATTTTCGGCAACTTGTGCGAGCGTACCACTTCCCTTTCATAGTCATCTCTGAATCGCGCGTGGAGGAAACTTTCAGACTACGCGGATACTATTTTAATCATTCACAACGACTAGGTGACGCTAGCAGATTGCTTATAGGCTTTCGCAAGGGTATCCCGGCCTCCTTGGTTGAAGTTCCGCCTCACAATGATAACGAATATGTGTGCGCCATAACAGTAATTGGGAGACAAGAGTGCACTCTTACTGGAGTATATCTTGAGCCAGGCAGGCCATTCGATGCTTCGAGGCTTGAAAAGTTGATAACAAGGACGCCCACTCCACATATTATTTGCGGAGACTTCAACGCTCACAATAAAATTTGGAGAAGTTCACACACATGTGAACTTCCTGCAAGCTTGGCCCGAGGTGCCAAGCTTGCAGAACCTCTGGCAAAACATTTAATTGAACCGCTAAATGACGGCAGCATAACTTATCTCCGAGGCCTGACGACTTCTAGCAGCATTGACGTGACCTTTGTGACAAGTTCAGCTGCCCACAACTTTGGCTGGCGCACTGATCTGGAAACATGTCGAAGTGACCATTACCCAATTCTCATATCGGTTGTCAGTGCCCAGATGACGCCAAAGAAATTTTTATAAAATCTACAGACTGGGATATGTACAAAGATGCTGCAAGCAGAGGAATTACTGCCGCAACCCAGCATGGGGAACTAATATCGACAATTGCTTATTGCCTGAGAGAAAGCACGCGAATCACAGCTAAAAGCGATAGCTTACCCAAAAATGATGAGACATTTCAAAGGCTGTGCGCTATTCGCAGACGAGCTGAAAGGAAAGCTATGCGCACAAAAAAACATTGAAGACCTTCGTGCCTGCCGACGCACACAACGTCACATTCGACGCTACCGAGATAAGCTTAGTCGGCAAAGATGGCGTTACATTTGGACGTTTGTTCTACACTGAACGTGCGCCAATCAGTAGCCAAAATTTGGCGGATTGTTCGCGGTATGCGCACGCCCCTCCAACAGCTTCACCTTTTGACAGCCCTATCTCTGCATGAACGAAAATCCATTAAAGAAGTCTCAGGAGAATACTGCAGACGACTGTCCACAGGGTCCGTGACTTCCACACACTCCACAGATGGCCTGTCAAACATTTCCCCGGCGGCAGTGTCAGTGATGGACCTAGCTTTCACTATTAAGGAGTTAACCACAGCTATTGCATAATTAAACAGACGGACGTCTCTGGGCCATGATGAGGTGACGAATGACGCAATCGCAAAGCTACCTCACAATTCCCGTCTTCGACTCCTGGAATACTGCAATTCTTCCAGGATGTCTGGTGAAGTCCCAACGGAATGGAAGTTGGCGAAAATTGTGCCCGTTTTGAAACATTCTAAACAGCCAACAAGTTATGCATCCTTCCGACCCATCGCCCTACTGCGCTGCGTCGGTAAGCTTATGGAGCGAATGATCTCCAAATGCGTCACCTGGTTCCTTGAGAGCAGAAATTATTATCCTCAAGGAATGAACGGGTTTAGCCAGAATAGGTCAGCGACTGATAATGTTATTACCCTTGTCTCATAACTTGAAGTGTACCTTCACGCTGGATACATCCCGACAGCCGTTTTCCGCGACATTAAGGCTGCTTTTCACTCTGTATTTCATCATGAAATTCTCGCAGCCTTGGCCAGCCTTGGCCTCGGAGGAAAGCTTTACAACTGAATTGGACACTATTTACAAGAGCGGAAAATTTTTATGAGCACTCCACATGACCAAACTCCCTTTCATGCAGTGAATAGGGGCGTACCTCAGGGATCTGTGCTCAGCCCTCTCCTATTCAATATTGCCCTTATACATATAAGAAGAAACCTTCCCCGTGGAGTACGCATTACAATTTTTGCAGATGATATTTGCATCTGGAGTGCATCACGTTCGTGTTATACAACGCAGCAACGAATTCAGGGAGCGTTAATGCAGATCTCAATGTACCTGGCTTCCAGGGGTCTTCACCTCTCATCAGAAAGGAGTGTTGCTATGGCTTTTAGAAGGAAAAAAATGACTCGATACCCTCTCCTTCTGGGTGGACGGTCACTGTCCTATGTACGATCACACCGGTTCCTAGGGGTTATAATTGACAGTAACCTCTCTTGAGCCCCTCAAATTAAACAACTCAATGAGATAATCACTGCAGCATCACAGGTTTTCAGATTCATGGCGGGAACACGATGGGGCAGCAACTCCAGATCGATGGTTCTGCTTGAAAAGGCCTACTTTGAAGGAGCGTTACGCTACTATTTACCGGTACTTCAAAGATTATCTCCAATAAGCAAGAAGATTCTTGCAGCTGCACGGAACAACTGCTTGCGAATATGCCTTGGACTCCCAAAGGGATCCTCTGCATCAGGAACATTTGCAGAAGCAGGATGCTTCCCGCTAGATGTGGTTGCCGCCGAAGAAACTATGTGCATCCATCTCCGACATGGCCTCCAAGGGAAGGAGCATTTCTTGCATCGTGTCCACCAAACTCACAGCAACTCTGGCTTTGGTGAAGCAGTACAGTTTCTGCCCCTCCATACTATTATTCAGCCACGTAGTGTACTACGAGTCACCTTTCCTCCATGGACACTATCGTCTTTAAAGGTGAACATGTCTCTTCCTGGCGTGGATGCGAAGAGCCCCATGCCACAGGCAGCACTTCTGCAAGCTGCTCTCGCCTACATAATCAAGGAATATACGCAGCACACCCACATATTCACCGACGGTTCAACTGCTCAAGACACTTCATCCTGAGGCCTTTATGTACCCTCAATAAACCATGTCCTGTCTTACCGACTGCAGCGACAGACATCATCTACAACAGCTGAGCTCCATGGCATTAAAGAAGCTCTCTCATATCCTGCGCCAAACTCCCGGAAGATGGAATATCTTCACTGATTCCGAAGCATTTTCTGCACATCATGAATAACCGGCTAAACAATCATCATCCTGTTTCCCTTCACACCTGGTATCTTCATCATTTGGCTATTGCCGCAGGCCACTGCATAACATTTCAGTGGATACCAGCTCACTGTGACATTAAAGCCAATGAAAAAGCAGATGAAGCGGCTCACAAAGGCCACCAACATCAAATATACATTAGGACCTTCTTCACGATATCTGATGTATCCCAACTGGCTAAAAAATTTGCTTCCGAAACAAAGTGTCGAATTTGGAGCTTGCCGACGCATCACTACCAATTTCTTTATTCAATTGACCCACATCTAAAATTAAGACTTCCTTCGAAATATCATCGCCAACTAGAAACTCTTTACCACCGACTTCGTCTAAACTGTGCATACACAAATGGTTCGTCTAAACTGTGCATACACAAATGGATTGCGCTACCGTTTCGGTAGCGAAATCCAATCGGAGTTTCAATTCACCTCATCTGTCTCCTCAAGAACCTGTATGAAGGGCAAGAGGCCACAGTCAGAACTGGGCATGGACTTACTGATTGGTTTACGATTGAGAAAGGAGTGAGGCAAGGCTACATACTGTCGCCCTGCCTATTTAACCTATATGCAGAGTGCATCATGACGAAGGCCGGTCTGGACGAGTCTTCAGCTGGAGTGAAGATTGCTTGAAAATGTATCAACAACCTTAGATATGCGGATGATACCACTTTAATGGCAGAAAGTGAAGTGGAACTCAAGAGACTTCTGATGCGCGTACAAGAAGAGAGTGAGAAGTTTGGGCTTAAACTGAACATTAAAAAGAGAAATATCATGGCGTCGGGCCCTATCAAGTCCTGGAGCATCAAGGGACAAGAAGCGGAAGCTGTGACAGATTTTCTCGTGCTCCAAGATTACCTCGAAAGGAGACTGCAGCCATGAAATTAGGAGACGCCTGCTTCTGGGAAAGAGAGCCATGGTTAGCCTTGACCGCCTAGTAAAGAGCAGAGACATTAGTCTGCCAACCAAGAGCCGTATAACTCGTGCTATGGTCTTTCCAGTTGTGATGTATGGATGCGAGAGTTGGACTGTGAGGAAGGCTGACCGCCGAGGAACATACGCGTTTGAGTTGTGGTGCTGGCGGAGACTCTTGAGAGTTCCTTGGACTGCCAGAAGATCAAATCAGTCGATATTGTTGACCATAAACCCTGACTGCTCATTGGAGGGTCAAATTCTAAAGTTAAAGCTCAGCTAATTTGGTCATCTGATGAGAAGAGATGAGTCGCTGGAGAAAGATTTGATGTTTGGAAAGGTTGAGGGTGGCCGGAGAAGGGGTAGGCAGCGAACGCGATGGTTAGATGGCATCCTAGAGGCACTGCAGATGAAGTTATGTGATGTTAGGAAGATAGTGAGAGACCAGAAAATGTGGCGTGACATGGTCCATAGGGTCACGAAGAGTCGGACACGACTGAACGGAACTGATTGTGACAACTTTGGCTCGATTGAAACTGTGGAACATATCCTACTTAAGTGCACTGCGTACGCTAACGAGCGTGCAAACTATGAACTCGACATGGAGAAGCTCTCCCCAGAGCATTTAACAATTAATAGTGTTTTAGGTCCCTTAGCCTGCTATAGGCAACACAGACTCGCGATGAACTTTTTATTTAAATATTTGAAATACATTAGACTCCTTGACAAACTCTAAATTCACCTCGCATGTTTCCCTCAGGCATTTTGCAAGTTGTGAACTCTATAAGCACATTTGTTGGATATGCATTTCATTATTTGATTTTATATCATTACTCCGTGAAGCACCTTAACACGTATTTAATGGCCGTGTTTTATCTCCCCCTTTAATTCTAATATTTCCCTCACCATTCTTTTTTCAATCTTTCCCTCCCGAATTCCCGTACCCACACACAGTAGCATGCCAGCGAAATCTAAACGCCGGAAAAGTTCTCTGTTTTTCCATTAAAGAGTCTCTCTCTCTCTGGTGGAGGCTACTTTAGCAGCTCTGTTATGTCCTTTTCTTGAAACGCTTCTTTGCACAGATACCGCGCTTTCCGGTTTAGTATTTGAGCTGCTGCTTATAAACAAGCATTTGGGACATCCGGTAAGTAGCACAGTAAAACGCTTTGTCCTAATACGCTTCAACGACAGATGTAACCTATTTGACAGCAATAATCGCGCACGCAACTGGTTCAAATTTTCCACAAAATTTGTATTGTATCTTTCTTCATGAAGTCAGTGATATATTGGTGCCCTGTTTACAGGTGCTCAAATACTTTCAAAGAGAAAGAAGCGGTAAGAGAATAAGGATTTTGAAAAGAATTTAGAGTTTATTATATTCACAAAAATGGCTTTATCTACGAGTTTACAAGCCCAAATGCTGTTTTAGCGGCTTGCTTCCAAGAAAATGTTTGTCAAAGTGAACATGAATTTTGCGTAGCGGAATGACTATACGCAACACTTACAGCAAGAACAGCTCAAAGACCAAAACCTTTCTTCTGCGGTATATCTTTTTGAATAAATACCGCCATAGCTTTCGCCTCATACGTCATCTGGTGGCTAAACAAGTGAACACGAGTGATGCCATTGTTTCATAGATATATTACCTTGTAAATAGTTATAGCTCATACGGATGATAATCACCCAGTTTTAATTTTAAATGTGCACGTTATTTTTACCAGGTCTGGCCTTTGTTGCTTCTGCATGCACCAAACATCGTGCGCAGCTTGGAGAGGACACTCCATACTCTTACCGCGGGATTCGCATAGTTGCGCACGAGGTCGGACACACGTAAGTATTTTAGGAGGCTCTGTGCTCTGACAGACAGCAATATCTTCAAAGCGCTGCTTTCTACCAAACTTTCGAGACAGCCTTACAGCAAGCTGATCGCAATCACTTCATTTTGCCACGGTTACGTCTGCCCTATTTGTTTATTTACTCTGTGTGGCAAGTTAGTTCCTTGAGAAGGTGGCTGAGAATGTGCAAAATCACCAACACCATGAATAGCAGTGGATTAGAATGTAATATAACATTTGTGCTATTATAACAAATCATGTATAGCTTTAAAGCATTAGCAATGGTCTATTTCAGGGCACTGTAGTAGACTTGCGATAGTAGCGCGGAGGCGGACCTTTGTTTTTCGATCCAATCTCTGGATGGACAGAATAAAAACTACAGTTCGTCTTGCGATGGGTTGTTGCAAACTTGCAGCTTTTCTTGGCGGAATAAAATATAGCGGGATCGCTGAAAGAAGGACGCAATAAAAGCGGAATTAAGGTTACATATTTTATGAAATAACAGTAGGCGTACGTCGCAGTACGCTGGTAGTTCCTGGAATGAAACGCGCAGAACTGTTTGGGATGCATTTCGTTTATTTTTTCGAATATATTGAGAATACTTTGCTAGTCAATGGTGCATATTGGATTTTCATTTGATAAAGGCTTTCATCCAAGAATGACTAAACGTTTTAGATTAGACAAAACGTTTTGTTATAAATAGCCCGGCAGGTGGTTTCAATTGTTTCTTTTTTAGTCAGCGGGAGTTTTTCGGAAGATCATTCACTTCAAGGGAAGAACATGTGGGTGTATTTGTAAGATGAGGCGATTGTAAGCCAAGAGATCATTGGGTATGCATTCACAAGTTATGTAGAGGAATCTCTTCTTAAAGACACATTGAGTTACATTTATTATGGATTAGGTTTACTCGCTGTGGGCATGCAAATAAAAAAATATAATTCCTAATCTAAAAGTGTGCCTTGCAGGTTTAAATATATCGCGGAACATTATACGTTCATTTGGAGGGGTAATATACATAAATGCTTATACGGCATCTTACTTGTTTAAGACTCAAATCTTCACGAACAGTGCATGTACTAATAGTTCGGGTTCCCCAAGTGTTGGCAACCGAACGTCCGAAACAGAAATCAAGGGTGCGAGCATGCGATTTTTTCTGGCTTAGAGTTCACTGCCGCTTCATTATAATATTTTATATATAGGCGAAGCGCATTCGTAGACTTCGAGGGAGACTGTAGTACGGCGAGGTTTAATCACCGAGGCCAGAGCCAGCTCGAGCGCACGTCGTCATGCAAGTGCGACCACTTCGCCTCCCACACAGTCTTGCGTGCGGGTAGCTGGAGCCAGGCCCATGGCAATATGAAAATAGCTGCTGGGCACGAAAAATGAGCGATAATACCTTTTTTGCTAAGGCCACACGCCGTATAGCGATGAAGATTTAAGTAATGACCACAAACATGAATGCCTTTATTAGCTGTCTAATAGCGGCAGCGGAAAACGAGTCGCTGAAAGGGGAGGAAAAATATTTAAGGTCGACTAAGAAGCCTGTAGTAAGAATAGCCTATCAGTATTGTCATGTTCGTGCAGCGTTACACTTATCTTGCTGAATTTTCCAGTTTTACAAGTTAAAATATAACATTGAGTTAGCAATGTTTAGGGGAATCCTCTAAGGTGGGGGAGAATATTTAATAGAGAAGGAGCATTCATAAAGTTTTGTTAAAAACTGATTTTCATAATTTGTGATGCTCATAAAATAGGTTTTGATCCTCCTAGACGATGCCTGCAAAGCGAAATCAAGTCATTAATTATTCTTTAGTATGTTTGAGAAGCTTTATCTACCAACTTGTTTCGTTTCAGGCGAGTAACAATCGAGGTGCACACTACTTTATTACATTAGGCAATGATGTGTGCTTATTATTAGCGCTACATACGTTCTGTTTGCATTCACTGGCTCTATGCGTTTTTCGGTAATTCGTATGCTTCCTAACGAGGCGAAAGCACGGACAATTCAATTTTAAGCAATTTTCATGCTCGCTAGGAGACTTGCTGATCCATAAAACTTGTCCTGATAGGTTTAGGAGATATTTATTTACAGTTACTGGTCTGCTTACTGGTCAGTGTGTGCCCCACTATACGAAACATGAGCATCAGCTTTAAAATACTTCTCAGAGACGGACACAATTATTAACTATATGCTTTTGCATTCGTCTGCCCGCTTTATGAAAAAGACTGCGCAAATGTGTGTGTAGTGTAGGGTCACGCTGCGCGAATTGTTATGCATTCCTCACACACGCTTCAGGCGTCAAGAAAATGTTATTAGGCTGTTCTTTTTAGCGACTAAAAGTGCTTATCACCAGACAAAAAAGGCCTAGGCGGAATCGCTGTATCTGTTTGCACCTAATAATTATGTATTTTTTAGCTTCACACGGTTCTAGATATATGCCACAAGCAATAAGAATTAAGGGGCAAAGTACAATGATTTTTCCTGCAAACAATTGGGACAGCAACACAACATTGTAATCCTGCTTTTGTTAAAAGAGAAAGAGACTAATGCGCCGTCTAAACTTCGCCGTTGTGCATAACAACAAACAGTGAAAATTTGTACGGGTGGAGGTGAACAATCAAAGAAAGAGAACATTTTGAGATTTGTACATAGTCTTTACCATCTCAAGAAAGGAGAACGAATGTTTACCGGTACAGCTTTGAAGGACTCTAGGACAAAGAGCGTACACTAAGAGGAGTAAAATGTGTTTTCATATTTACTGATTTTCACATGTGGCAGCAGAAGAAACGTTTTAATGTTTTGCATACAATGTACTACACAATAATATCTTTCACTATATAGTACTTACACCCGAATTTAGAAGATACAAATACTAAAGTTCTCCTTTTCGCCGAAACAAGCCTGCCCAGATATCCCATAATTGAAATTTTTGGCCGATGTTTAATGTTCTATGACTGGGCAGGCGGCATTTCGGAAGATAAAAAAAAAACTCATTGTCACAACAAAGAATTTCACCTTGGAATGAAGACTTTAATTTCTTTCAAAGGTTAGTACAAAAATAAGGCAGAAGTTTGCTATACTATGTATGGGATGTACCTTATTGTTTGCAAAAAGCATTCAAGATGATGCACATGACCGCGCACCAAAAGGCGACGAGATTTTTCCGGCAGAGTATAGTGAGAGCTTTATATGCATGTGCGGGTTCAGATCACGTATATTCATGAAGAAATGTCACTTAAATGAAGGTGTCTGTTCATATGTTCATTAGCGTAGTTTAGTAATGATTTCTTTTCCGTCATTAACGAATGTATCTAGACTAGCGCACGAGATTCCATCCTTCCAAAGCGGAGGGACCTATTTCGCATTTCAGACAACACACCTCCATAATTATGTTTCAGGTTAGGATGTCCTCACGATGGCACACAGATTGATGGATACGTTCACTCTTTCCGGCCTGACTCTACCGGCTGCCCATGGCATCATGGCTATATAATGAGCTATATTGAAGAAGACAGCAGAAGCATGAAGTTTTCTCATTGCTGCAAATACCAGATCTCTCAGATGACATGGTATGATATCTGTGGTACCGGAAGTACAATAATACCTTTCGTACAAGAGAAATCCGCTAACGCTCATCCATTTTAAGCTATCAATGTTCTTTTTTTGTTTAATATCTGCTTGCTGGGCAAAATGGTTCATGGTAAAGTGTGTAGTAGCGTGAATGGAGCGTGGAAGGGGCGACGACCGAGATAGAAAGAAAATGGCATTTTGGCCTGATTGAGAAACATGTAGAGAGCAATTAGAGGCCATTCACAATGATGCTGTTGTACAAGCTCGGTTAGCATGATATCACTTTCACTGACCAAAAACGTTGCTTGTTTCATCTTTTCGTTTTAATAATAATAATAATAATAATAATAATAATAATAATAATAATAATA
>JAJIZL010023373.1:266374-302400 GCA_023969395.1 Amblyomma maculatum
GTTGCTCTGTGGACACCTGAACCGTGCTGTTAGGGAAGAGAAAAAGGTTGGAATGAAAGGAGAAATATAGAAAGGAGAGCCGTACTGGACGGCTACGGAGTAATTTCGACTACCTGGGGATCTTCCGTTTTAAATTCTGGAGCATAATTTTGTGTTTATGCTTGGCAACTTCAGTAAAATAAATAATTAGAAGTTAGCGTTCTGTTTGCTCGGTCCTTATTTATTTTGTAAATTATTTATGCTGCTACAGAAGTCAAAAACCGCGCCGTGGGATGTTAAAGTAAACTTATAATTGTGAAGGTGGAAGATGTGATGTGTTGGCGTCAAAATGAGCATTTGCTTCTCTGAGTATCTTACGAAATTCTCAATTTATGAATAGGTTTACTACTTTCCTCTGTGAGATGCTTTCTAGATGGCGAGAAAAGTAATATTGATTAGGACCGCGCATGCAAAATCATCGAAGCAGATCATCTGCGTCAGAAATGTAACTTTTACTACTGTTGCTTTTCTGATTTGTGCCAAATAAACTGCAGTGTTAGTGACGTGGGAATGTCTTATAACAACCTCTTCAAGAACAGCCCGGATCGTCCGCTTGCACACAAGTATATTAGAGCCTACCAACCTGTTTGCATTTGTGAAATTATTTTGGCAACGAACGCAGTGAATCAAACATGCATACAGTCAAAGGGGTAGCCGCTCCTCTTAGTGGCGAAGAAAATGCAGCACAGCATTCCATTCTGATGCTACGAAAAATGTGACCACTAGACTAATTTCAGAGAGGTGTTAAGATCGCAATTAGTATGTTATGTCGTTTTAAAAACGGTTTGCCGACGTTCTTTCTACAGGCACGTGAGTGGTAGACGAAAGCTGACTAAATGACAGCTCCGAATTTTGTGAACACATATTTTGTGGAAAATACCAAATTAGTGGTTCTGAATGATCATGACAGGAAGGAAGGTTCCTGATTACGTATATATGACGTTAATATGGTCATTACAACTGACGTTGTTAACCGGGATTGTTAAGGCTTTGTAAAACCGCAGCACAACTAAGTTCCAAGAATATATACTTTAAAACAAATGTAGACGAGGGGTCAAACGCCGTGATTTCGACGCCTACGTTTCTTTTAGTAACTGCGATGTAAACAGTGTAAAGCTGCAAATTAGGTTCTGAAATGCAGTATAGTTATTTTAACTAGCAAACGTTGAGCCAGCTTGTACAAGAGCCATGTATTCACTGGTCTACTGTTTCCGTACTACATAAAAGAAAATTACGTCAGACTATTTTGTTCCCGCAAGGAAGACCATAGACGAGCCATTAAGTCGCAACGGAGTCATTTCATAAATGAATCATTTTTATTCTACTTAAGTTTGAGACGGCTTGATAGCAGCAGTTGAGATCCTTTGATAATTTCGTGTTTTGAAATAACTGTTCTTTGGTCAAAAATGGTTATTTTGCTTAGCATCCCACAATCAGTATTTGCGATCAATGTTTTGTTTGCTGTAAACATGGCGACACAAGAGCACATCGATGCTAATTCATTGATACCAACGTCTTGAAGATATAGTGTTGTTCATGCCCTCAACAGAGCCTCAAGAACGTAACCTCCATGTGAAATCTGTATAGCGGTATGTATGCGAGAAAACCTGAATGATTTCCTTACCAATAAAAATTCTAATTACCATGGCATATGCCATTAAACAAGTCGGAAAACTATTTAGAGACATAAATGCAGTGTTTATGAGAAACATGCTCTCATCTGATTTGTTCATGTTATAGAATTGCTGAAAACCTTATATAGCCCCGTTAACCTCAGTATAAAAAGTCCATTATCTCCTCCCGCGGTAAGTTGTAGCAGGCCTTATTACCTTTTATTTAGATTCCTACCGCGTGGATGTGGGAGCAAGGAAAGCTGAAGACTAGAAATGAAGGAGCTTGAAACATCAGGCATGCATTCGTTTTAGTTGTTATACCATCAACGTGGTATGTCATACCAAAAGTCCAGGTTAAACATTCTTCCTGTGGATATCCTCTTGAATTAGAGCGCGTGAAGGTATCAACGCCATACGCAGGATGGCCCGCGGTACAGAGTTCGCAGTTGCAAGGTGGGATGGTTGAGAGCTTATTGCTTTAGCATTGTTTGTGTGGTGTCATGAGGCAATATGACATTATTGACCTCGTGAGGGCACGGCCGATCATTGTTTGATCGTCAGAGAATGTGATCTCATGACACCACGTGAGATGGCCGAATTTGCAGCTCGACTGCAATTTGGCGGGTGCGCTTTTTAAGTGACGTAAAGAGATGGGTAAAATTTCATGAGATCGCTCGGCAACTTGACGCGGCATGACTACGAAGTTTCTGCTGATTTCTGCTTGATGCGCAGTGCTTCGATCCATTTATTAGCTTGTGGTAGATCTTTAGAACTCTTGAATACCACAGTCTTAATTTTCTTTGCAATGCTACCTCTCGACTTATCTTTGAATTCCCTTTACGAAAATATTTTTGTTTACATTGTAACAATAATTTATGCTTACATGCTAGGCAAAATTTATGTTCTTTTAAAAGATTTGCTTCCGTCCTTTTTATTCTACAGTGAGAAAGATTCTGTTCGAATGAGATCTGGCTACAACTGAAGAAATTTTTATTCATTCAATTTTACTCATGAGTAGATAGCGCTGTTTAACTCTTTAGTATTCACAAATTAAATTTTACTCCCGTGTAAGTATAGTTGTTTTATTCTACCCCCTTTACAAAAAGTCTATAATTTGTTTGTTGCATGCAGGTCTCGAGAGGCAGCGTGTTTGCACACCAACGACTCGAAGAGGCAAGAAAAATTTAAGTGGCCCGTGAACGTTACTTTACCAGGGTACAAACTGAAACTCAATAAGCAGTGCCAGATGACTTATCCTACCCTGAAACAAACTTATTATATGTCGGTAGGTAATTTACAGTGAACCGAGCGAGTAAGGTTGACGTTTTTATATTGAATTCTTGTTTTGTGGACACATACATTTTTATTGTTCAGAAATTTGGAATACATCACTGCATAGCGCGGTGCTATGTTCCTGGCTGGCAGTTTCAAGCCTCTGATGGTGATTGGCCAATGCTGCTCATAGACGGCACCCCGTGTCTCCCGAACGACCCGACGAAACAATGGGTATGTGCAAACTATTCGTTATTACAATTTGAATGATGTCTTCAATGCTTGAGTTACTCGAAACGCCTAAAGTGTAAAAGCACGCTGTATTCGGCAAGTTGGAAGTATTTCATATTGTGGAATAGTGCAAAAGAGACAATGAACTTAGGAAAGGGAAGACGACACGTGCGCCCGTGCCGTCTTGTATAGGACAGCACAATCCGAATGTAATGTGTAACATATCCGCATTAGATGTAAGAATGAAGCAATCTGAACAAATTGACTTTTGGCCTTTCCTACGCCTAAATAATTAACTTGGCATTTTTAAACACATTATCTACATAAAGAAAATGCAGGTTTAATAATAAGAAGAATGATGGGTATGTGGCATATTTTAGCTATAAAAAGAACGAAGAATACACCGAAGGAATTGACGCCAAATATTATGGAGATAAAAATTGGAATAGTAGTTTTTTCTATTTGCGTTCTTTCGACCATTTTTTTTTTCTCACAGAGCAAAATAAACCCTCGTATCTATATTAAAACTTTGTAGACGCGTCGATTTATATCTTTGCCGGTTTTGTGTTCGAACAATGCGTGTTATTTATTTTGAAGCTGCTGAAAAACTGCGTCTGTCCCATGGTTCCAAAAATTAGCCTTGATACGCTCACGTCCCATGCGCAGTCTTATATAGCAGTCAAGGCAGCACACAACTTCAGTTTCAATCATATTTGTCAAAGAAGATGAAAAACGATATCAGAAAAAGGCTTAGTGAACACGATAATATAAAATATAGTAGAAAAAAAAAAACGACACGAAGTCGTTCCAGAATATTGCGCTAAGAGAGCGCCCCCTCAAGTTTTGGTGTTCTGCATAAAATCAGGAAACGCCGCTCTTTCTAAAATAGAGGAAACCGGGCCTCCCTCGGTACTTGGTAGATCAATGGCGGCCACCCAGAAGGGCGCCTACTAGTGCAGCTAAGTCGTAGTCGGCTGTAAGGGAGTGCTCTTCGGCGGAGGATGGGTTCGTGCGTGTCACGAGTATAAAAAGGGAAGCTACGAGGGAGGACCTGTCGTCATCAACTATGTCTACTCTCACCATGGCGCGGCTACACTGCATCATACTGCCTTGTACATGCCTGAAACACCCACTGACATCAACATCCTCAGCAAAGAAAATACGCCGGGATTCTTTGAAGCCCGCTTCCTGGGAGGCACAAGGCACGGCAGGATAAACACCAGGAGGAACCTCGTTGCCACTGACGTGACGAAGCGGACCACCATAAAAATCTGTCTACTGTATTGCCGCTGACCAATGAAAGCTTTATTGTTGTTTTCATAAGCCATCAGCAGGCGGCCTTTTCGCTGTTATTTTAACACATGGAATGATCTTGTTCATGCTCAGTGCCGCCAGGACGCGCCTTTATCATATTCGTTGCCGCACAACATGCGCCAGATATATCTCGAATGACTCCAGTTACTCTAATTCGTTTTCACAATATTTCAGGTTTTTCTGGCTAGCTTTTGCGCGTCTTTATCTAGGCGCTTCTTTTCTGACTTTAATTGGAGCATTGCCGAATGCAACATGAATTCGTAGTTCGGTGTCCGCCAAGAACTATTAAGGCGAAAGCCTTTAATAGCTCATGCTGCCGTGGACAAAATGTGTCCGGCTTTTGCGGCGGCTCTGATTGGCTGAGGCGGGTGACGTTATAGAGGTCTTTACAAATCATAGAGCATCACCACAGTATGCTCGAATGCGTACCTTATATGGCCGTGTTAATCATTGATCATTATTATTAATTAAGTAAATATTTACTAATAAAATATTCATTAGGCAAGTATAATGAATAAATAAATAATCAATAATGAATAAATAGCATCTTAATAAATATTAAACTATTGGAATAATTATTGAATAAATATTTACTTATATTTGCTAATTATTTATTTACTATTACACTCAGGCTTTCGCCTTTCACTACTGTAGTCACTACAATTTTACTGTAGTCATCACCGCCGAATCGCTACGTTTGTTTTCGAGCAAAGGTCAGCCCAATGAAGAGTTCATTTTAGCGCGACTGCAGTATCCTCATTTTCTTCCCTCGGCAATGTCTCTGCAATGTGACAATATAAGATATCAGAGACATTTCATCAACGATACTTTCGTGTACGCCAAGCTAATCACAGACTGCTGGCGTCCGTGATGCAATCGCTATTGCCACTCGTGACTCCAGATTCTAGAGCTCATCAAAAGAGGACGAGCATCATTGAAATAATATACTTCAGTGCTGAGGCAAGTCAAAGTGCTTCATGATGATGACCGAAGGCAACAAACAGTATGCAATCATGTGATAAGGTTCTACATTTCAGCTACGGATTTGACTCATTGTCACTTAAACCACTTCAACGTCGAAATTTATGAACGCCGGCCATGTGACTGGTCTTTGTAATAATGCAGGAGTATGTCACAACGTTCAGAACTACCTATTCACGACACCTGCCAAGAAAATGCAATTGTTATGAAGTGCGTGGCGATACTGTGCTCCCGTGACACCTATTTGAAGCTCTCGCTGTGTTTAAAGAACGGGTGGTGTTGAAGCCGACGGTACATAAAAATTCAACCCACAGAGAGACCGCTGACAGGGTGCGTAGACATCATTCCAGTCGCCAGGAATCTACTCGACAAACGGGTGCTAGTGGTGGCGAAGCCTTTAGCATTCCTTGCTCCACTGCCCTGACAGTAGGACAAGCGAGTAGGCGGGAACAGCGCTGTTCCCGTCTACTCGCTTGTCCCATGTTTGTTGCGCTGTGTATTTTTAAAAACGTGATGCACCAACTAGCTGAACTCTCGGTTCGAGAGTATGTAAGCTAGGCAGGATTTAAACTCAGAACGAGTGCTTCATCACAAATGTAACAGTCAGGCGATCACAACCACAGTCATGCTCAATATCGGCTCCTGAGCACGAGCCCTGCTCCCGAAGTCCTAGGTCAAAAGCTGAACTAGCGTAAGGCGAACATCTAGACTGAAATGGTGAAGCGCATGTGGTCACCATGGTGAGATTCCTTATAGACGCCATGATGTGGTGCTGTCGATGCTGCGCTCGCCAACAACACGGAATACATTGGGATGCTGAAGCGCTAAATCCGGTCCCGCCAGTTTTACCTGTACCAGCAGGCTGAGCGACCCTCCCAGTATTAGCATTCAAACACATCAGGGAAACATTCAGTATTTAATTGAAGGCGCATGGAGTAAACTCCCACATTTCAGACATTCGGGAATAGGTTTGCAGAGATTGATTTTCAGTTCACGTTATAGTGAGGCAAAGTTCTAAAAATCTATTACAGTTTTAAGCTGCAAGATTTTCGTACCCTTCGGATAGAGAAATAAGGGCAAGCAGACCTACCTTCGTCGTGATATTAGCTATGCCCAACACGCGGTCTTTTTCGCAGGGATAATCAGTACACGTTTCTAGCATTGAAGAGGCGCAGCCTTTACGTTTACGCTTGTAGGCGCGAGCATGCCTCCTGGAAACATTTTTACATTGAATGGCATGCTACATATTATCTACAACAGCTGACCTTGCATCATCAATGGTGGCTTTAAATTCAATCACTCTTGTCCCGAGGAGCCCGGACGAATTCTAGGGGAGATGCTTTGTCTATATCACTTCTAATAATGATCTTCAATATCCTAATTACGGCAACGCGTCCTACATGCGTGGTCTGTTTCACATGATCTGCCTGGGTTTTACTTTTATTTTGGTTGTATTGCGAGAAACATGTGCTGTTCTACGAAGTATAAAAGCACAGGAGCGACTGCGGATATAATATTATTCCTAATCTCGCCATGGGCAGCCATCACAGCCTTTGAAACGTATGTTCAACGCTCTTACAAATAAAATATGGAGAGAAGCCGCTAGCATTGATAATGAGGAGTAAAATAAGGCGGCTGAAAAATGCAATACAAAGCTACAGGTCAGTTATAAACTAGAAAGTCTGATGGGGAATTACAACGTCTCCGATGACACTGACGACAAGACGAAAAGGAGATGCAGGCGTAAAAACTCGCCTTTGGACTTGAGGACGTGAGCAGTATACAAAAAAAAAAACACAAGCTAAAAGTCAGATACTGTACGGTTGCCATTGTAAGGTATTGCACGGTTTCGTGTGGTTTAGTTCATCCACGCCTTGTTTGCGAAGCCAAGAAAATGCAGGCGAAGCACAAGTCCTAGCATGCAACCATTTTATCTGTTGGCGAACCACCAGGATAACACAGCCGTGTCTTAACGACACGAGGTGTCGAAGTCATTTTGAGGGGGTTAATTGGAAGCGAGCCATATGGGCAGCTATGGCGGGGGAGGGAAAGGCTAGGCAGGCGACTGGAAGCCTGTGACTCTGTGCGTGTGGCATTGTGTCATGCTATATTTGTAGGGATATGTACTCCAACGAAGAAAGTTTCCAGATGTCTGAAGAAGCAGCAGGTGTGCGAAGTAGAAGAAGCCTGCGCCACTGGTTCCTCGCACCGGACCTGTAGACGAATCCTGGAGTCTGATGGCCTGCTCGAATGGCAACAGCAGAGTTAACGTTCTTATAGAACGTCTTCGTGCAGTGGCGGCGGCGACAATCTGCCGCGAAGGCCACCCAGGCAATCCTTCGTTCCTAACAGTGTTGAGCTTGCACGACATACGATGCCGTTTAAGCGCGCTTTTCGTCTACTCACTTCCTTTGGCCTTATGATGCCGTTTCATCTTCTTTACATCCCTTAATTGCTGTTTCTCCAGTGGCGGGGGGGGGGGGGGGGGGGAGCAAAGCAGCTTCTTTTGCCGGTGCAGATCTCTGTAGTTGTGCCTCTCCACCTCTTGCTAGACCGCAATAAGAGTGGTTTTTATCCCTCTGCAGTTACTGCCAAATCGGCCTAGCATATATACCATGCTGTATTACTGGCCAAGAAGTGTTGACAGGGTCAAAGCGGCACAACTATACCAAATCCTGAAGGCATAGGGTCATTCCGAAAGGCTGGTAGATTATCATGATTGTTTTCGAGCAAAACATTTTTTTGTGCACCGCCAATTCCTGTTATATAAACATAGCTTGTAATTTTGGTGCTAATAATTGCAAGAAAAAAGTGATTGGCAGAAGAGGATTCGGTCGGTTATTGCTATCTCGTATTTACATCTATCTAACAGTGTAAAAAGGAGTGAAACGTTTCAAATTTTCGCTAGAATTGAGCACATTAAAAACCATCGATGAGGTTTGGTGAACCACAGATGGTTTCATTATATTGAAGATACTATGCTGGAAAATTCTCTCATCGTTGTATAGTAGGTTATTCTTGCTTTAGGAGCTATTTGCTTTATTAAAAGTATTTCTGTTGAAGTGCACGTGCGCCTCTTGCTTTCTTGCGTACAGCTAGAAGCAATACGAGAGAAAACATCTGATCACGTGGCCTACGCTTTGAAAAGCGTTGCTGCTGACTAGTGATAAGAGTGAGTGATAAACACGCCGGAAAAGAAAGTTTGGTCTGCTGCTCTTTCCGAGCATATCTCACTCCACCCCTTTTCGTATTCGTTTGGTGAAAACGCTTTGCGAAATGCAAAGGCTACGCGCTCCCGGGTTCTCTCATATTTTTAATAGCTGTACACGTTCCGCTTTTTGTTTGATAACACAGAATACATTATTCTTTGTTAATTCCATGGTATTACCAACATGGCACGAATAAAATTTAAAAGGCATGTTCAGGAGCGCGCCAAAATTCGGATCGACCGAACTTATATTTATGCCTAATAATGCGCAATATTTAAACCAGTATTAAGCTTAACCGGACAGCTCCTTATTAAAGCATACAAGGAATTTAATCAAATGATTCTCGCCCGTAAAGTATTATCGGTGCAAGAAAAAATGTCACATAGAGACGTACCGTATTGGTCTAAAGTAACCGGGCTCTACTCAAGGCGGCGGGAGAAGGAGTGCGGCCGTCAGCTCCGAGTGTAAAACAGCCGATGAAAACTTCTCACCCTCACTTTCGGTCTTTGGCTGATAAAAAATAGGCGCGTACGACGTCTGGGAAGCGTTTTCACGTTTGCGAAGCACGGTTGGGGCGCGCGAGGGCGTTCAGTATAAGGTTGATACTGGTCGCTCTCTTCGGCAACTGACCTCAAGATGATATAGGTCGCGACGTCGCGTGGTTCACTATGCATTTGGGCGTGCTTACGTTTAGTACATCGCTGCTTAATCGGACCAGCAAAATTGCGTCTTTCTGTGTGCTTGATGTGCCTGTAAAAAGCAGGTGGTAGCTGACACCGTGAGTAGTGGTTGTTCTTTGCGCTAGGTTTGCGGGACAGTGTAGCATATAAATTAAGAGCCGTGCCTAATGAGAAATTATTCATGCATGCCTAATGGTTAGGCTTCAGAGAGGCTGCGTTATACTTTTTTCTTAAGCATTTAGCCTTACCCTCAAGCAAGTGCCATAAATTATTGCAATCAAGCATTTAAGTGATTACTGCACAACATTACCATGAGGCTAACTGGCACGCTTTGGAAACATAGAAGAGTGGTAAGTGTCTAAAAGGACTAACAACCTTGCATATTGCTCTGTACTCGAGTCGCTAAAGTGAAAGCAGGCAAGGCACTCCGGAAAAAGCGCATTAAAATTTCTAGTTTCACTACCCCTTTTAATTTACAGGCTTAGCACGCGCACTTTAAAACTCAATTTTGCTAGCGCGTTACAGCAGCGGTGTACAGAACGTACCCACGCATACTTACATAGCGAAAAACACGACTTCGCTTCAGGGAGGTTGCCGAAAAGATAGAATAACAGCGTCGTTATACTTATCACCCTCACTCGCACGGTTGCGCGCGTGCCGCCGCCGCCTTTGGAGCGACCTGGTTACTTAAGAGTATGGAATCCATACTGCAACTGCGCGAAGCGACAGGAACGAAGAAAAGAAAGCACAGGACGAAAACCACCAAATAGCCCGCTCTCATCTCTTACATATAAAGAGCCTTTGAATTATACCTTGGCACGCTATAGGAAGAAATTCAAATTTTAAACTGAGTATTAGTAGCATTCTTGCATTATGTCAGGTCTTCTGAGACCCTTTGCATACATGTCGGAACACATGCACAGGAAATGCTCACTCCGCATTTTGGCCCTATAGTTAGAGCCTGAAGATCTATGAATTTTTTTACGCAAGATCAGAGAATAAATAAGCTGAATATCATTTACGAAGAAACGTTCATAAAGGGAGACTGAGAAGAAATAGATATACTATTTATATTAATAACTTGTAACCTTTGTCGACACATAAAGAAAGTCAGACATGCCTTTGCATTTGCGCACAGATCTTGCCGTGCAGCTGGGTAAGCAAACAGTAGCCCTCCTACTTGTAAAATGCGTAATTCAGAGGTAAGATGAACGTACATTTTTCTGGAATATATCACGTATCGACGAAAAGTGATTTTTGCAGCCGAAGAATGGGAATCTAGCCAATTAGTGCTACATATTGTGAAAAAAAAAAACATTGTGGGGCCGGAATTTCAAACTCTTGCAGCCAGAATGTGCTGCAGGGGGAAAACACATGCTTTACTTGTAAAAATACACATACGCAAATGAAAAAAAAAAAATATGTCAGGACCAAAACCCCGCTACCACTTATTGATACCAGTAAAAGTCGTAAATTTTAAGGGGTGAGTGCTAGATGCAATAGGATTGTAGTCGGGCATGTAAAGGGAGTGCCTCGGTGCTCACATGAGTATGCTTCTACGTGGCACTCAAAGCTTTCAATCTAGAAATGTGCAAAATCGCGGAAAGAATTTTCTGCCTAGCATTGGCGATGAAATAGGTACTGCTCCCTAGTGGCATTTTCTCGCGAAAATGGGAGAGTTTAGAGTAGAGTGAATTGCTCTGATTTCTTCAAAATGTTTTTGCCAGAATGAAGTGAATGTTCAAAAAGTCTTACACGGCGTTACCCTTTTTACAGAGATGCATAAATGGAGATTGCGTACAGATAAAGAAGAAACGGAAAAGTTAGCTGGTGCCAGTCATCGCAGTAGTCGAAAGAATTACAGCGGTATGTCTTTGACATGCATATGAATAAAATATATCCAGCTGGATTTTACAATTTCAATAAAACATTTGGAGTGCACTTTCGTGAAGTCTCGAGACTTCTCGACATGGAATTTCTCTTAAAAAAGATTTGACTAAGAATGCCAATTAAATCATTTTATCTTGCGCTTAAATGCACGCTGCAATGACTCAGTGGTTAGTGTCCTCCCAACTGCTGAGCGCAAGGTCCCGGGATAAAATCGCGGCTGTGGCGGTCGCGGTTCGATAAAGTCGATATGCATGGCCCCGTGTACTGTGAGATGTGAGAACAAATTAAAGAACAACATGCGGTCGAAATTTTGGGCGCTCTCCACTGTGGCATCTCAAATAACCTAGGGCCAACTTAAGACCATATAATCGAATTTAAATATGCCAATGGCAAGACCAGATAGCCGACATTTTGTGATTTCTCAGCAGGGAAGAGGTGAGCAGGTTGGTAGTAATGTAGGAATGCATTTATATATGACTTTATTTTCACCTCTTCTTCTCCACAAATTTCGTCTGTCCACATACGCCAATAAAAACTTGGCGAAAAGAAAAACTAACCTATAAAAAAAAGTTTTAGCGGGTTTGAACACAAGCATTTTAGTGGCAACTCCACGGAGATCAGCTATGCGCAAGCGTGAGGCGGGCCGGTGAATGAATTGATATTTGCCCAGGTAGATGGATATAAGACAGTAGCGTACCCTTCGAAACTCATAGAGAGCGTTGCCAAAATGATTAAATTGTTTTCTTATTATTCACTCCTGATGTCATGAATTGTCCATAAGGGCGCAACTTATTCCACATTGCGATACAGTTCGAATACAGCGAGGTCGAGCAGAGACAGAGCGATAAGCCTATAATGAAAAGCAGAGAATTTAGCCGAAGTTTTGAACTCGCTGACATGCTATTTTTGCGTAGGAAAGGAAATTAGGGAGAGTGGACTACACCACTTCCAGCATATACAAGCAGTTTATATAAATGCTAGAAGACCACATCGTATTAACGTGCTGGCGTATCGCACTTCAGTAAACCGGAATAATGCGGTAGGAAAGTGCATAGCATTAATCCGCCAGACAGAGGTTAGATCGAGAAGGGGAATTAAGTTAACGCAATGCACATAAACAGAGCGGAGAATCGTATTGTGAATGGTGGGAAGCCGCACTAGTGCTAACATCTGATGAAATCTATCCCCTTGATGATGGCGTATGCCGTTAAGTTGGACCACGGTATATAGGTAAACAAGGCATGCGCTGGTTGTGTGCACTTCTCTGGCTAGGAAACAACAGCATTTCGCACCATCATAAGCGAGATTAACATCATTCAGCAACTCGATTCAAGACGGCAGAGCAACAAAGCGCATTTTCAGCTCTTCTAGCCGAATATGGAAGAGATGGGCTGCAGCTTTTCGGTTGGCGAAACTGCGTCACATTATCTCCTAAACGCGTCTGACCGCCTCTGATGTTGCAAATTTCAGCTAGGCGTACTCTGATATTACTTGCGATCTCTGACTACGGGCGCCCGACAAGCTGGTATGCTTTTTTTTTCAGGCTGGCGCATGCCATCTGGAAAGCTGCCGTGGTTAGCTACCATCGATGGACGGGCCGACACGTGACATGGCGCGTTTGCCCATAGCGTTGAAAAGTTGAACTGCCGGTCTAGGAGAAAATCTTTAATAAAATTAATGTGGCCACGGTGTATACAGGACGTGAGCATTACCTATGCCGCTAAGCTAATAACAGCGCTTAAATGAAATGATGTGGTGGAATGTATGGTACCACAAGCCCGACAAAACGCGCTGTCTGCTTCAGCCGGAGGCGCGTGGTGCCGTCTCTGCCCTGGATGTTTGACCATAGGGAAAGTATTAAGTATAAAAGCGGATACGCGGCGAAATTTGGCCTTAGAAAATGACGCATTATCTGACATGGGCATCCTCACTAAGGGTAAGCCCTTATACGGGTGTTCTCGACCTCACCTCACGAGTATTTGACTTGGATGAGGGTAAGGGAGGATCAGCGCTGAAAAATTTGTTAGAGCGAAAGTGAGGGAGGGAAGAGGTGGTTAGGTGAGGACGAGAAAGGGATAGATACAGAGTTTGAGGCCGAGTGCATATGTTTCCCGAAAGGTGTAATTTCTGTAGGGTGAAAATATACGCGGTAACACAAAAGGCACTGCTGACTAGCACACTATCCTCCTCCATAGGCCTGTGTTGTATAGAAAACAGATTTATTAAAAAGGGACAGGCGGTGCAGCTAGGCTTCAAAGGAAAAGGGAAATACTGGAAACGGTGGAGAAGCACGGACCAAAGCCACAAATGTGTCCCGCGCTCGTGGGGAATAAAACTAAAAACGACCCTAGGGAGCTCCAGGGAGTTACCGAGACCGATGACGCTGTTTCCATCCTCGCGGAACACGAGGGGCTCGCGAAGCACACAGGACAGCCGTTTCTGACTGCTTTCTTTGCTTCTCGGGGAAAAGCAGCTCCAGGAAAAAAAAAAGCGCGTCTAAAAGGGAGGTGACGTGCAGAAGAAACTTCGTGCACAAAGAATCGAAGGGGGTGATTTTATCTGCTGCGACTTTCCGACACGTTTTTTTAGCTCGTCCTTTATAGTTTGTGTGCGACTTTCCGACACGTTTTTTAGCTCGTCCTTTGTAGTTTGTGTGAGTAGTCGACACATAGGAAGGTGTTTTTTGACTTTCTGGGTAGCAAGGTTTTGCATAGAAGCTTCATAAGTTGCGTAAATAACAATTCGCTACACAATCAACAGAAACTAACAGAAGTAAATTTTGCTGATTGAAGCCTCCACTAAACAAACCAAGGTTCAGCATCCAATGCAATCTTTATCATGTGTTTGCAGAAACAAGCAGAGGCTTGCTATCTCTTCCAATGTTTCGGTTTGTTTTGAATGAGCAAAAATCGTCATATCGTGCATTAAATAGGCTCATCACGTAATTACAACACAATCTATTCTTTCCGTAATTTCTATAGCAATAAGGTCAACTTTTTCATCGTATTAAGGCAGCTTTCTTCAGAAGAATTTCGACATCGTTGGGGAAGAATAATATGTGAGCAGCACAATATAGCGAAAACGTCGTTTACATTTCCAGAATCAAGAGTCTAGCGTGATCACATTCCATATTAGCCCATGGAAGTCCTCTACCGGACTATGGTTCTTTATTATTCTTTATTTTATTTATAGCATCTGTTCTGTAGTCAGAATAACTTTGATGCATCATAACGCCTGTATATAGTAATGTCGTATGTTAGGAAGACTCATTTAATAGGGCAGTATAACAGTGGTAAAGCGACGCCCGTCCTGTCTATATCTTCTTGTGTGCACGTCCTTTATGTAGCGCTGATAACTTGCTAACAATGGGCTCTATACATTTCTTGCGGATGAGGTTTCGGGTCTGGCTTCACCTATGAGATGCCAGTGGAAGGATGCTTGCAGTTCTAAGGTATAAGTGTTGTTCGGAAAATCTAACTGTGCTGGGGTATCAGCCTCGCAAAAAAAAAAAAAAGATATTCTAAACTACCACTAAGCTCATTCCAAGCTTCCTGACAAAGGTATTGCTAAAAACTACCCGCAAGGCGCTCTTGGGAAATCCTGCCTTCATGACATGGCAAATAGCATGGGTGTCAGGATGCAAACACTGATCAATACAAATTTCCCTGTGAGGTGGTCATCTCTGTTTTAGAGGCCCTGGATAATGAAACCAGCGGTGTAGAGCAGCACTTCTATAGTGAAGAAGGGCAAAGTAGAAGATCCGTTTCCATTCAGTTTATCATGAAATCTCTCGCCACTTCAAAAAACGTGGCTGAAGAAAAGTCATGTCCTGGCATTCGTTACTGCTCACAAAAAGTGTAAGACGGTTTAGCTATGCTATTCCTGGATATACGTAGCGAAAAGCAGTGACTACCTCGGGATCAGGAGGCGTTAATGTCTGCAGACTTCCGCGCCGTTTTTAAGCAGCAAAACTCTCCTTGGCTTCCACGTCGAGCGTGTCTAAGTTCACCGGCGTTCTATAATTCGTTTGCAGGAAAGGAAAAGCGCGGCATCTGTCATTCGCGGGAGGCAAGAAGCGGCGGCGTTGGAGTGCACTCGTTCCCACTTGGTCCTCATAGCTAACGGCAGATGGATGACAGCACATTCTTGACGTCACCCTAATTGAACGTACCAAAGACTAAAATAGTTAAGTCACTAATTGAGTGGTCTTTGGCACGTTCAAATTGCGCGCCAATCACAGTATCTGTCACTAGCGGAATACCGCTATCATCCTCAGGGTAGATGAACACAATTATGAAGAGAGTTTCTCAAACCGGGGCGTGGCATAGCGGTAGAGCGCTCGGTGGGGATCCAAGGGACGGAGGCACGATTCCCGAATGGAGACATACTTTTTTCAATGAGGACGAGTCGCACACCTCTTAAGCGTTGCTAGGCAACGCAGGCAGAGCTTGGCGAGGAGGCTGCGCAGCTGGCCTTGGCTGTGACGTCACTCGAACGCGGCATACGGCACACGCGTAGCTCGGCTCCGACCCTCGCAGTGAAGCTTTTCGCTTCAAAACTGATTGGGAAGTAGAATGGAGCACGTAGGCAGGTTCGTCCCTTAGAAGAGGGCCATCGTTTATTGGATACCCCTGTACTGTATCAAAAGCTACATATGGACAGATTGGATGTTGTACAAGAGGAACATTTCAGGAGTATGCGCAGTGGGAGAGGGGGGTAAGGGAGGGGGGTGAACAGGCCGTCCAATGCCGCCACTGCGTTTTTCTTGTCACAAAAGCGACGCTTTCACCTCGGTTTTGTGAAACGAAACCGTGAAGCGACAACCTTGAATGCGTCCGTGTCCAAACTCAGCATAAACCTGCACGAAGTATACTGCATTAAGACAGAATTTGTCTCTTGTGTTAGCCATTGAAACCTGAGTCGCCTTATCCAATAACTTGATAAAAATATTTTCCACACACGCCACTGTGCCAATGTTCTTACTATGCCACTTCTTTGCCAAGATCAGCTTCACTATAGATGTGGACCGCATTTATGTCGCCTTTCAACGACTGTATGCATAACATGGTTTCCTGTGATTGGTTCCTGACTATTTAACACTAAAATTTGATGCTGGTTCAATGCTGTAAAAATAGCGCAATGCTGAATTGTAATTTTTAACTGACACAATGCATGGCTTAGACAGCAAGTAGGGCCAGGCCTAATCCACTGCGGAGTATGATGTTTATCTATAGCGATGGAAGGGCGACAATGAATCCAGGCCTCCCGGACGCTTGGACCTCGATTAAAACCAGCTGCCCTAAATCCACGCAGGTATATTTGTAGGCTTTGGTTAAAACTGGCTGCAATATAGCAGCATACGTAGCTCTTCAAGGCATGCAAGCGGCACTGCGTCACGGCTCAAATGAACGACTAAGTGCAGAGATCCGCACGCTGCATCACGCAGCAATATCCAAAGGCCACGACATCATCTACCAGTGGTTGCCAGGACACAGTGGCACTGCAGGAAATAGCCGGGCGGACGACGCTCCGCGTTCTGCCCGCAACGATGGACTTCCAGTCCCAATTCCGTTAACCGGAGCCAACGCAGCGAGCGGGCTTCACCGTTTTGCTGTGGAGCTGGCACATTCAACGTGAAACGCCGGAGAGTTCTCCAAACGCCGCCTCAAAGCATTGGACTCCGGACTGCGCCTGCGTATTCCCCACCACACAACACATCGTGAAACAATATTACTGGGCCGCTTATGGCTTGACGTTGCTTTCGCAAACAAATACGCCTTCCTGATCGGGATGGCTGACAGCCCTGCTTGTGAACGATGTGGCGTTGATGAAACGATTGAGCACCTCCTTTATGATTGCCCTATATTTCCAACTGAACGAAAGGTGCTGCGTACTGCATTGGATCATCTGGACGCTCATCCCTTAACGGAAGGAAAGATCTTGGAGCCATGGCCACAAAAGTCATCTGCGCTCTAAATATACAAGGCACTTCTTCGCTTTTTAAGAGAGACTAGCCTGATTGACAGACTGTGACTTTCTCACCTCCTCTTTTCTTCTAAACTCCCCCTTTAATCACCCATTCCCTTTCCTGAATGCAGGGTAGCCAACCGGAATTCATTCTTTCTGGTTAACATCCCTGCCTTCCGTCCTTCTTCTCTCCTCCTCCTCCTTTCAGTGCCTCTTTGGTTTTTTGACATGACCAGCCTAGGTTAAGTATTTTATAGAAGTTGCCAAGGTAATTTTGCTCTAGGGAGCATCTGTCTCGCATACTGTTCAAGCACCTGCCATATCCGAACTTGAGGAAGGCTTCAGCGAAGAATGCTGCGAGGGCTCGCCTGATACCTAGCCTCGAAGGCGCAACACTACCCTTTAGCGCTTCACATTCACTTTAAGACTGACTCAATATTTATGAAGTAAACAATCGAGGGTAAATTAAGCTCACTTCTGCGCATTTATGGTATGTCCTTGGATCTCTAGCTGGCCAGTTGAAATTATGGAAGCATCGTATTTTGAAAACCTGATTTTGCTTAGCCATTTCTGTGGATGGAAAGAAGCCTCCTCGCTTCTGCCGATTCCCCTTGTTGTAAAAGCGGTTGTTCGCTTACCGTTTGAGGCAGTGGAATGATCATAAAGATGCCTGCTTTGAGAGAGCGCCCGGTCCTTTCCTGCCTTATGCCAAATGCGCATATATCATGCGTGTGTTGCTAAATAAACTAAAAACGAAGAAATGAAAGCGACTACTCGTACTAGGCTGGGGAGAAGTTACATTCGGCGGGGTATAGTGTTCTAGAAGACTGTAAACGGAACTTTGGAGCCGGGGAGCACCTCAGCCTTCACGCCCGATAACTTTGGCTGGTGGCGCTTCGTTTGTAGACTGTCTCGGCACAAGACCAGTAAGCCACACTGCATGGGAAGCCAGCAATAAAGCACACAGCAAGCAAGTTGGCGCTAGGATTTGCGAAGCGCAGACGAAAATGTGGACGCCCCAGTGAGGGCAGCTGTATTAGGAAACCTGTTTGAAAACAAACAAACAAACAAAAATTTCGCGCAACGGGCAGACCACGCACTACAAGCAAAGCTGGTCCACAGCAGGACAGGACTCAAGCGGCGGCTATGGCTGGTCTTATCAGATCACCCTGATGCGCCGGGTGGAGACATGGGTGCACGTCACAGCATTGCTCCCAAAAGAGCACAAACGCGTAAACCACTGCTCTTTCCTTTCCCGCTCTCTGTACTAATGATGTGTTTTCCTTCGACCCAGTCTCCGAAGAAAACAGCGAACGTCAGGAATGGCTGGGCGAGCCCTTCAATTTGCGCTGCTGTGTAGCTTTCGACCGACCACTCAAGATGTTGACGCTTATGTTGAAAACAACACTTTGTTGCGCTGTGGCAAACAGCACATGCTCAAAGACGTCTGCGTAGAATGTGTGCGAATAAGTTCTATTGCGACAGTGACCTCGTATATTTACAACAAATGAGCGGTCCAAATGATTGCTGTGTATGACGTCATGCAATTTAGATGTGAGTTCCATTCTTTTCCGGCTCTTGCCTTCACAGTGCGGGCAATTCGTTTTCGGCTTTTGAACATGCCGGTACTGTCCGTAATGAAGCAGATCGGTAGATATGAACATCGGTGGACCAATACAGTGTGCGGACTCGGGCCAGTAGGTGCATATGTGTTGCTTTTCTGTCCCAGTTCTAAGCGCTGTTTTCTTTTCGTACGTGAACCCAGATTTAAGCACACTCTCAAGGACGCATAATGAAACCTTATGCACGAAATCCTTGTCTGTTCACCTTGCACGTCATACTGCCCTAGTTAAGCGCTGTTTCCTTCTGCTCTCGTATAAATTGAATATAATTGAAAATAAGTTTTATTATTTTTTTTTTCAGATTACTGTAGCATCTGCGCTGGAGAAATGCGCAAGCGTAAGCGTTTCTGTGTTGTCCGCGACATGTGTCATCGAGATTCCGCGAGCGACAGATACTGCGTCTCTCCTTTCCTGTAAATCAATTATAGAACGACCGTGAACTATAATGCGTTCAAAGGAACGCTGGTTGCATTTGTCAAGGGGCGAGCGATGCACCGTGTGCAGCAGCAACGCTCAGGCTTTCGTATTTCTGCTCTGCAAATTCTGTAGTGCTCTTGGAAGTTTTCACACTGCAGTTGTTTGATTACCTCTTTTTACACACTTTCGAGTGACTCCCACCCATTTGTGCGCCCAAATGACGTCTTTCTCACTCGTTCACCTTTACAAGTTTCAAGCTTCCCGCAATCAGAAATTAGCCCTACGCTACCGGAAATCGAGTACCACGTAACCCCCTTTGCACGTTGACATTACAAATACTGGCTATTTAGATGCCGGACTGACTTAAATGACTGTAATTTAAAAACTAGTTAACCACATCAACTATATTGCCAATTACAAACCTTTCCTTGACGCGCAATCTATGGTATCATTCTTTTTACGACATACAATCTTGTTCCTCTTTTACAGCGCCGACAACGTGTACAGTGCCCCAAAATGCTTGCGCATTAAAAAAACGATCTTAAGCACTGCTGCTCTTGAGTTCGTGAATATCATGATTTGTTTCTTGGACAACTTTTATTTCAATCTCAAAAAGGTGTCTTCTCCCCAACTCCCGGCATGCTGGCCGGGGAAGATGGGGAGTAGTGCGCCTGTGGCTGGCTGATAGCTCTTGGCTCGTTGCGTTCTCGTCCCCCAGATGGACGGTGTGTCGCTAGCTTGGTGTCCCAGGCTTCACTACTTGATATATTTTGTTCATCCCTGGGGATTGTGGACTCTTCCTAATTATATGGTCAATGGTTCCTCTCGACCCATAGTGTTTGCACTGGATTGTCTCTAAGGTCTGGTAGCGCGTGAAGCGCCCAGACCGGGTTTATGAAGATATTAGTTTGTAGCCGCCTCCACGCGACAGCTTCTCTATTATTTAGGCTAACATCAGGCGGGGGTACCAGTCTACATCCCAATTCATAATGATCGATGATTTCCCCATGGTTTAGCAGACACTCGTCATATTCCCAGTGTGCGGGGGTTCGACGGCTACCCTAAAGTAGAGAACTCGGGCTAGCTCATGAGCGCCTCATTACCAGGGACGGCAGCAAGCCCAGATGTCCAAATTAACGGAATATTTCTGTTCAGCGTTTGTGGGTGCAGATTTTGGCTGCCTCCGGCGATACTCTTCCCTATCCAAAATTTTGGATGGCAGTTTAGCTGTCGCTAATTATAAACTTGACATCCGTTCCTACGCAACCTAGCGCTATCGCAACGTCCTCCGCAGTCTCAATGTTGTGGCCTCTGATGGCTGCCGCGGATACCGGCGCCCCTCAGCCATCGACTACCGAGGCTACTGCAACACCGGTTCTGCCACTCGTCGCATCGACGTAGACTATTTCCTTCACTTTCATGTTTTGCAACCTTTGTTCTATAACTTCGGCTCGTTTGGTCATTTTAAAACTGATAATTGCCAACAGGCCCAAATCTCTATTTTGCTGTACCAAGGTGTACAGCACCAAGGCCACTACTAAGTGCGGCCTTTTTCTGGATCCCTCTGTCTGAGTTGAGTTCTCTTGCAAGGTCACCCTGTCCGTCTCGGTCGTGCTTAGTCTCTAACTGGGAGACTCACACTGCCTCCGCCAATTCTGCGCACGTGTTGAGCCCCCCGAGTTCGAGCAGTCATTTGCTCGAGTTGCCCATGGGCAGTCCTAGCGCCTTCTTAACGCATCTTCGGATCAGGCAGTATAGTTTCTCCTTTTCTGCAGCCTTGATGTCCAGGTAGGGCTTCGCGTAACTGACTCTGTTTATTACGTACATCTGGATTACCTTCATTAAGTTTCGATCCTTGAGGCCTGTTCCTTAATGACGACCCTCCTCAAGAGCCCGAGGCTTCGCACCGTGTCTCTTTCTCGTTCCTTCAGGACTTCTCAGTTATGCCCGCGAGATTGTAGGACTATATCCAGAGTCTCGATCAGATCTACTTTTTGCATCGGTTTGTCCTCTACTTGAATATGAAACTCCCGCCTATTCTTGCAGGGAGGTGCTTTTGGTTATATACGAGCAACTCGGATTTTTGCGGCGAGCACGAAACTTTCCTTGCAGCCGTGTAATCGACAACGATGTTGGTCGCTGCCTGCAGGCGCTCCTCTGTACTCGCATCGCTTCCCTGCCTAATCCAGAAGTTGATGTTGTCCGCATACAGGCTAAAATTTAGCCCCTTGATTTGGTTGAGTTTTCGTGAATGCCTATCATCGCCGCGATGAATATAGAAAAGCGATAGCACTGAGCCCTGCGGCGTGCCTCTGCTTCCTAACTCTATCGTGGGAGATTATAAAGTTTGAATTGTCATGCAGGCTTTTCTTCCCGATAAGAAGTTTTTTGTGTATTTGTACGTTCGTTCCCCTACTTCGAGCGCTTCGAACCCTTCGAGGAGAGCCTCGTGTCTGACATTGTCGAAGGCCTTGTTGAGGACTAGGCCCAGGATCAATTTGGAGTCTTTCGATCGCGAGTCTATGATATGTTCTGGTCGGAGCATTACGTCCTGCGTGCACTAGTGTGGTCGGAAACTGGCCATCTTGTGCGGCCACAGGGCGTTTTGCTCATTGAAGCACGTTTATCGCGTCTTTATTACGGGCTCCAGCAATTTCTCTGCGCATGTGGTTTGGGAAATTGGTCTCAAATCTTCCATTTGCGGCGGTTTGCCAAGCTTTGGTATTAGCATTATGTTTGCCATTTTCCACAGATCTGGCAACTGGCTCGTTTCCCAAACATTTCAAATAGATACCGTCAGATGACTAATGGAGTCTTCGTCCAGATTCATTACCATTGTATCGGTGAATCCAACGGATCCCGGGGCCGATTTCGTTTTCAGTCTTATAATTTCTCTCCTCACTTCTGCCTCCGCGATGGGGGCGCCAGGCACCTCGTTGGGTGCCCCACCTAGTTCGGACACTGGAACACTGGTTGTCCGCAACGTACGTCTTTACTAACTTTTTCATAAACGCCGCACCATCTCCTTCACAGGCGTGTCAGACTTTTGGAAATCTTATTCTCGATTCAGGTTTTAAATTCATCTAGTACAGCAGATGCAGGAGCATGCCCCACATCTTGTAGAGATTCATGCCTCCCTCCATTTCATCGCATCTGCTGAACCAGTTTCGTTCGCAGAATTTGATCGGATCTTTCAGTTTCTTTGTTATGCTTTGCAATCCTTCTTCTAAGATTCTTTTTCCACTTTTGCTTTTACAGCCTGCGTTCCATGCTTTGGTTAGTGTCTCACATGTGGAGCAATTCGCTATCTGGTATATTGGGAGGGTCGCCTCCGAAACGTGACGTTTGAGTGCCGCCGTTCATTTCTCGATATTCTCAAGCAGTTCTAATTGCGCAGTTCTGATTTCTCTAAACTGATCCGATTCCACCATGCCCAGTTGGCACGCGGTGCACCCGTGGACACCGTCTTTGAGGACAGAGATGACACTGAAATGCTCACGGCCGAATATTTGCTCCGAATGTTTCCAGTCTAAATCCTTTAAGTTTTTTTGAAAATGTCAGGTCTGGCGATGTTCTTTGCATATGCTTTTACACGTCCCTATTGGATGATCGGGATCCGTATGAAGGATGAGGCCTAGTTCGAGCTCGTCCAGGTGCCTTTGGTGTCCTGTATAGCGTAGTCCCATTCTTGAAGTCTGGCTTTAAAGTTATCAGCAAGGAATTATTTCCCGGCCTTTTTGATGGCTTTGCGCAACAGAGCCCTAAATGTAATTTTCTTTTGCTTGATGCGCTATAAACATTAAAAAGGAATAAACAGGGGTAATTTCTTCTGCCCTTTAATATCTCGGTGAATACGTTTTCGATATCTCTGGAATTCAAATCGTTCTCTGTCACGGCTACGTTGCGCTTGGCAAAGGTGGATACCAGGATTCCTCGCCTGTGTTGCCAAAGAAATCCTGGTATCCCGTTCGTTCGGCTCCCTTCCCCGATTCCTCACGGGTGATTGCTAGGGGCGTCTCAGTTAAAAGGGGAAGGTATTGGTGCAGCAGCGCTCTCTTGCGATCGAATCCGCAAAAGTTCCTTCGCCAAAGTTTGTTTCCATTTACGCTCCCGGCAATTTTGTAGCTGCGCTATCATTTGCTTGACATTCTGCTGCCACGTGTTGACGGCTATGAGCTCGGTTCGAGCTTTTCTTTTTGCACTTCCTGTGCAACTAACTGTACCTGGCTCTGAATTTTGCTGATGAATTGGTTAATTTGGCTGATGAAAGTATTTAATTTTTCGTCAAGCCTATTTTCGAGCGCATGGCACGGGTCTGCCTAATTGTTTTCCCTTTAGCCGGTTGTGCCATTTGTTGCGCGGGGACTGGCTGAGCTGTCGACAGCTGCCGCGTGGGAGGGGGAAGCTCTTTTTTGCTGCTGCTGTTTCGTTTTTTTTATTTTGCGTTAGATTTTTAATCCTTCTCTTAAGCTCTCAATTTCGTCATTTTATATTTTCGACCTCCTCATTTTTTTTTATCTTTCTTAGGTTAAGCTTGCGACAGCCCGCTGTTGAAGCTTCCGCTTTTCCGGTCTTCGCTGGCTTGGTTCACGGGTTGGCCGCGTTCTTCGAACTCGAGCGTGCCATGGACCCTGACCAGGAGCGTTCAATGGTGCGAAAACTGGAACGCCCTCGCGGCTGCGGTGGCATGTTGTTGGCGTTAGATTCCAGGCTTTGGAAAAAATCTTCTCTGACGCGGAAGTATCCTCCACCTTCTTGCTTTAAAGCCCCTTGCTTGACACCCGGGTGCCCTCTGTTGTCGCCGTGTGCTGCCGTCTGCTTGATGATTTTTCCTGTAGATTTCCCTACATTTTCGGTCGCCCAGCAGGTAGCCCTTGCCGCATAGCTGGCATTTTGCCTCGCACTGGTGATTTTGAGGTGGCCTCTCCATTCCGCAACTGCTGCACTTGAGGTTGCTTGGGCCCGGAGAGACATCCTCCCTGTGACCGACTCTCCCGCAGGCATTGAAAACTTCGTATTGTTTGCGGTAAAGTTAGCATAACTACGCCATCGGAGCCAGGCAATCGCATCTTCGTACTTATTTCCAAGGAGAGTGAGTACAGGTCTGGAATTTTTGCCGAGTCTTCGCACACTCAAAACCGGCGGGTCGCTGCGGATTCTGAGCTTCTCCGTGATGAACTCATCGGTATAAGTAAGCTGCACGTTACGTACTACGCCCTTGCCATAGCCCTCCGGCGTCACCAGAAATGCAGTCAATTTACTCATTTCCTTCTCGAACACAAAGTGCGTTAGGCTCGCGTAGCATCTCTACTTTATATACTTTTATATTCGTCACGGCACGATTATTGCATCAGCCAAGATTGCGCAAGCGCAACAGAGTTACGTGTTTCACTTTGCGTTTTGCGTCTGTTGCTGGAGGAAGTCGGGATGCAATCGGGGCATATCGTTGGTGGCACCTTCGCCGCCGTGTCGAACCAAGCACTTTTTATGTGTTGTCTCAGCAGCTCTCCGAGCAAGCACCAGATGGCAGTTGTCACTGATTCGCTACAACACGAACGATGCTCCCGTCAGTTTTTGAAGCACATTGTTAGCTTCGAAAATTTCGGATTGCTAAGCATAAATGATAACACTGCTACCAAAACCACCAAACTTTACGCAGGGAAGAATAGTTTGCGTCTACTTTGACTCAATAACGTTGCCATAATCGAAAATAATGAAACATAAATACAATATTTAAACTGCTTAACATGAGGGTGGGGGAGGACAAACGAAATGAGGGTGAAGACGAGTGAGACAGCAACTCTTCTTAGGTGAAGATGAAAGCGAGGGGGAGTCAAGATTTAAAAAAAAAGTCATGGTGAGGGTGAAGGGGGCCACCCTTTCAAATGTGCGAGCGAGGAAAGGCTATAATAGCAGCCGTGTCCTTCAGCAGTCTGTTTGGTCTGCGCAGGCGGCACCCGCGCATACCAAAGTACGCATACCAAAGCAGACTTCGAAACTGCATGGTCGTCTACGCGGACGGCGTGTTTGTTAGCAAGGACGAATCGCGTAGTTTTACGGCTTTCTTGGTCTTCAAAGCGGAACTGCTGCAGTTTGTCAGAACGGCAAGGTGAGGAACTTTATTTGCAGAAAATGCTGCATTTTAAGCAGTTCAGACTGACCGCGCCGGCCGGTTCCTTGAAGTGCCCAGCTCGTGAGCAGGCGCGGGCGCGCACGTCATAGGCCTGTCAGTTCGTGACACCCCAGCAGCTTCCAGCAAAAGCAAGGTGTGAAATGTTTTCTTCTTGTACTACCCGCCTTATTTCAAGCAGTCAGCTCAGCCCTCTGACTGGCCCGGCTAAGAAGGCAAGGCCGGAGTCCTTAGCCATGGCGCAACAAGTACTCGCCGGTTGGTGAGCAGTTAGACAAGAGCGAACTCACGGGTGACGCTCTTTACTTGTTATAGCGGTTAGTTTGCTTAGTTCCGCGTTGAGGTTTATGTGTTGGGGTGTTTCTTTAAGCTTTTATCAACGCACAATTTTGCTTCGTTGATATGTGGTGGCCGGGGGTAATTAGAACAGCGAAAGAATAGGCTAAAGTAGTGTTAAAGAAGACAGTTCTTGTGTAATACGTATGGGACCGTTATGTTAACACGGTCGAAGAAAAAGGTAACACACAAAAAGGTGAAAACCACAATCTTATGTCTTCTGCGACGAAAAACCCGCATTGACCACGCGCAGCAAGGGAATGCGCTTTAACAAATGGCCATCGAAAAGAAAACACTGAGGTCTTTGCAAAACGATTAATAGCAAATAAGTAGTGCGACAACCACTACATCCTCTCTGTTTCTGAAAATATACATTCCTCCTGCGTATTTATTTTCAGCGCTCCTAACACATACTTTGAAAGTCTGGCTGGTAGCCCCTGTGCTGTTGCCGCCCGTGTATGACATATATTTTTATCGAATGAAACGCGTAGTCGGCTTTCAATGCAGCTTTTGAAACAAAAGATTCACTATGGAATAAAGCAATGCTTGGAAATTACTGGTAGGGAACTTCGCCGTGTAGTATGATATGTGCATTTTGCGTGGGTACGCTCGTGTTGTTCAGTAAATAATATAGACCATGTTCGTAAATTAATTCATATACATGTTTCCCTTATTTCGCCTATTTTAACAGTTTCGGTAAATGGTGCCTCAGAACGACAAACACTTCTGTAGATTTTCCAGCTGATGCCAGGAACCGGCAGTGTCTGCTGTGATCCCTGGGAAAATAATTGCAACATATGTGCAAGGTGAGGCCCAGAGCAATCTTCTGCATCCCACACATCAATAGATTTGCTGGGCTGTCACTTATGGCCTGCCATTTCACGTGGAGGAATGCGTTCTCGGTAATGTAGATCAGCAATGACATAGATCTTAATCAATCCGAAAAATATGTTAATAGGCATGAAATAAATATCCCTGATGCCTTTATACAGAGAATATATCGGTACATATTTTCACATTCCAACAAATTGACCACGTGATAACTTTGCTGTTAGGCTTGGTTAGCTTATATGGTTTAGTGTCCCAAAGAGAACCAGACTAAATTACCAGCATATTAGAGGACCTATATTTATTTTTGAAATATTGTGCATTGTGCCTATAAATTGAACAAGTGTTAGTTATGTTTTCGTCATGAACTTATTGCAAGGCACGTTTTAACATAAGTCTGGATGTTTTCCAGTTTACTTCGGACTTACAGAATATTTGGGTTAAGAAACTGTTCAAACGTTCTGAAGAAGGTAACGCTGATGATGAAAGACATGACTGTCTGCAGGAATTTTTCTGGCAAGTTTATACCCAAAAGCACGTGACAGTGTGGGGAAGGGGTGTGCCTTTAGGCTGAAATCATTGTTGTCCCTTGTGGAATAATACCCAAGGCGCCTTGAAATTTATTTGCTTAAAATGTGTGTTCAGAATAAAATACAGGCTATTCTTTCTGAAGGAGAAGCGAATTGTGAGATTGCATTTGTATGTCTATTGTCTTACGCATCATTCGCCATACTTTGTATTTCAGTCATGCTACATTCGTATGCCTACGTATTGTTTCTTGTCTTGTGAAATATTTTGTCACTTTTTTGCAATGTACAAACTGTTTCACAATTAGAGGGGAATTTAGGAATAGGTGTCCCCGCGATATGGCGAGCGCAGAACTCGTGCCTTGCTGGGAAGATCATACAAGCGCAGACTGCACTGACGCTAAGCGGCGGAGTCGCACAGCGTCGTCTGTTACGGCTTAGGTGCGCTCTCCTACGTCCAAAAGCAGGTGGATTACAAGGGCAACGCACAGCTCTCGCAGTGATTTCTAGGAGTTGAGCCTATAGACCAAAACAAAAGTTTTGTCGAGCCAACCTCTGAGCTCTCAAGCGCAGCAATGATCGCCTATATACAGCCCTTGCCAGCATGCTTCATTTATTATTTATTTTCCTATAAAGCAGCAGCGATATCGTTCAGTTCTAGAAACGTAGCGTGGTGAAGACGAATTGGCCGTGCTGTGTCTTGGAGCGCAAGAAGGAAATGGATCACTGAAGATAAAAGCGATCTTCTACAGCCGCATGCATCAGATATAACACGCAGGAATGTTGTGGAATCATATTCCAAAATATGCTCTGAAAGTGCTGCCTCTTGGTCACCGTTGACTACCAAAGACAGTACGCAGCTGGCGGTTAGGGAAGGCAGATATCTTATTCTGGACTTAAGTCACGACGGCCCCTGTGAGAGCGCATATTTTTATAGCATAGAAGCGTTAAGCGAATCGGTACATTGCCGTTTTATTCGCAGTATGTCGAAGTCGGTGTGATTGATGAACTTAGTAATGCCTGAGCGCTTTTTAAAATATGAGATGCTGGGGACCATTTTTAACCTAGACCACCTGCACTAGCGTAGTTAATATCAGGCAAAACAGCACTATAGATAGTGGAGTTGTGGTACAGTTCAGTTGAGGCGTTCAGTCGTATCCGACTCTTCGTGACCCTATGGACCATGTCACGCCACGCTTTCCGGTCTCTCACTATCTTTTTAACATCACATAGCTTCATCTGCAATGCCTCGAGAATGCCATCTAACCATCGCGTTCGCTGCCTACCCCTTCTCCGGCGACCCTCAACCTTTCCCAACAAGACTGGCCATAGGGTTTTCTTGGCAGGACATACTGGAGTGGGTTGCCATTACCTTCTCCAGTGAATCACATTTTGTCAGAACTCTCTGCCGTGACCTGTCCATCTTGGGTGGCCCTACACAGCAGAGCTCACGACTTCATCGAGTTTCGCAAGCCCCTCCGCCACGACAAGGCAGTGATCCATGAAGGGGAGTTGTGGTACACTGGTTTACATTTAAAAAATGGATCTGTAATCTCCTTACATGAGTCTTTGTAGGCAGGCATACGCAAAAATTTTGAATGCAAAAAAAAAAAAAGACATAGAAGCGTGATGTTTGTTTATTTTCATTTGCTACACGGGCGGCAAGATTTTCGTCTCCAACGAAAAGCGGCCGCCAAAGCCATTGCCTTGGGTTTAGAATTGAAGCGCCCGAAGTGCTGAGCCACCAAGGCGCGGGGAAGCATGCTGTCATGGGCATTATATGGAGGAGCAAAAATAAATTGAGGGGTCTGAAGTGGCTCTCACAAATTTTCTTTAGAGTACCGTCTCAGTACCAACAAGAAAAGATTAAAAGGGTGCGCTGCCCTTCTAAATCACCTCCTTTTCGGCCGATAGGAGCGCACGCGCACTGTAGCAGATGACGTGGCGAGACTCCACCCCCCCAGCCGTCAGCGAAGTTTGCGCTTGCGCGAGCTTCCCAGCAGGTACGCGATCCCAGCGCTCGCCGCACAGGGAGGGCAGTGCTCCGAATTTCCCTTTAACTGTTAAAACGCCTGTACACGTCGGCTGATGTATGATGCGTTTTGCTTGTCTTCCAGTTTGTTTTTATGCACCAAAATGTGACATATTTGCATCGGCTTTATTTTAGATGAAGAAAAAGAAAAGTTAATTTCACAAAGTAACTACAGAATTTTCGGCAATACTGCCATTTGGGAACGCCATCACGCAGCTTCGTTAATTGCCAGTCACTAGCAATTGTAACTTAATTTTATTTTTCAATCAGAAAATAAATAGAAAAAATTAGCTGTGGTTTAGCTCTGCTTAACCAGCTCATGAGCTGAATTGCGAAAGCAACGGCGGAAGCTTCTTTTTCCTGCTACAACATTCCTCTGTCATGCCCTATCAATGTCAGCTACTACATTATTGGGGACACTTAAGCTCATTCTTCAAGGGTATGACGCGAGAGCGTAATCTACCAGCCCACATATAAAGTCAGACTTGAACCAAGGCGTATGGACGTGCCTGCGTGTCATGAGGGTAACGAGAATGCAAACGGTTTTGGCCGGCTGATTCTGATATCACCTTTCCATATGAAAGGAGCGACCCGAGTTGACAGCTCTCGCTCGTGCGTGAATTCAAATTTCTTGGCTGAAAAGCGCTTATGAGCCTGATGCGCTGCAGAATTGGCGAAACATGTGGCGCCGTCCGGGAGGCGCCGCTGTAAAAGGCGGCTGTCTGGATCCTCAACTGTGGGTAGCGCCGACGCTGTGTTCTGATTTCTTCTTGGTTCCCTATAAGAACACAAAAATAAACAATGACTGAAACAAGGGCCTGAGCTTACTTAGTCATTTCGAATCGCATATCGCACCCATTGCTTTTCGTTTCGGCTACGCACATTTCCCACGCTTTTTGTTTTATACAGTACTTCACGCTAGGTTTCTTTTCAAGCATGCACGAGCGATCGCTCGTTTGCATCGGCAGCACACGAAAAACACACACACAAAAAAAAAAACAGATCTTTTTTTTTTTTTTTTTTACTTCTGAACCCAACTCGAGCTCTAAAAGTTGTAACCAGCGCTCGGCAGTTCTTCGGACACGGCCTGTGTTGTAGAGAGCGCGGAGTCTTCCGGCCCAGCAGGATCTTTTTTTTTTTTTCTTAACAACTTCCTAATGATAGTTTCCAGCTGTTCTTGGCGTTCGCTTTTGGAAGCCTAGCCTGACGTGGAAGCACGACATGGAGAGCGAAGAACATTGCAGGAGTGCGCGCTTTGTGACTTGCTACGCGTTCATGGCTCCCCGCAAAGAGAAAACGTCCTTTTAAACTAACATCTTGATCTGCTGCTGTGTTTATGGGGGTCATAATAGTTATAAAAAAACCGTCGGGAAGCAATCGAAAATCAAGTTTGTTTTTGCGGTTTCCTTGGAAATCATACGAGAGCGATGTGTCGCATCATTAACAGTGGCACCCGGCCTTGTAGATGCAACTTGCATGCGCGATATAGCGTGCGTTTGCCAGCAACTACATAAAAAAAAAAAAAAAAAAAACGAATTACATATGCGGTGAAGAGACGCCGAAAGGGCCGAATAAAACTTACCTCCAAGCTGACGTCGTAGAAGGCGGTTTTCATTTCGGCAGCGCATTTTCTGAAGATATCCGAGGGTCCTTCTGCACTGTGAAGTTCCCTGCGCACTCCATACACGTGCTGGCGTCTTACAGTTTCTGACCGTGCACCAAGCAGTTATTCTTAAATTAAGTCTCAACATTCTCGATTGCCCGAAATCCCCCGAACAGCACTCGCTGCGGAGCTTGCTCAGACAAGGCTGTTTTTCCGCGTACTGCACCGTCGCAAGTCACCACTCATTTCGACACATCGAGTAGAAAGTAAAAACAACGGTAGAACTGCCGAGTGCCGAAAAAGCCCGTGCACGTAAGGCCCGACGCCTTAGGGTACGTCTCCAGATACAGCCTGCTCGTCCCGTCCTGGAGAAGACGTGATTTTGTTTTTTTTAAAGAGCCTTTCTATTTACCGACGGAGCCCAGCTCTCGGCTCTCGCATCTGGGGGGTCTAAAATGCCGTTTACACATATACTGCCACCGAGGGGAAAAACCAGTGCTGCGCATTGCACACCGGCTTAGCTTTTGTTTTATTTATGTCTTTACTTTCAAAGTGCCATATTGTTCGGGTTCCGAATTACTACTTCAAAGAAAAAAAACCCGATCAGCCGCCAACAGAAGCCCTCGCGCGCCGACGATGCGCTGCGCCCAAAGCGTCGACTGCCTTCTACAAGACGGCATGAATGGGTAGCGGCTGTCTTCGCTTTGCTTTTGGTTTATTTTTCTACACACACACATGGTACAAGTGTCTCACGTACGCGTGTGGCACGAGGCAGAAAATGAGCGACAAAAGATTTTTTCTAACAAGTTTTCTGCCGAGAAGCGTAGACTTAGCGTTCACTCCGCCGCCTCTCTATATATATTTTAGCACATTCACGTACGGCTCGTCTACCCCCTGATTTCGCAATGCCTGCATCACCGCCGACGTTTCTACCGAGTCAAATGCTTTTTTCGTAATCAATGAATGCTATGTATAAGGGCTGGTTATATTCCGAGCATTTTTCCATCGCCTGGCTGATGGTATGAATATGAGCGATAGTAGAGTACCGTCTCCGAAAACCTGCTTGATCCTTTGATTGATTGCAGTCTAAAGTTGTCCTGATTCTATTAGCGATTACCTTAGTAAATACCTTATACGTAACAGACAGTAAGCTGATTGGTCTGTAATATTTGAGGCCTTTAGCATCCCCTTTCTTATGAATGAGGATAATGTTTGCGTTCTTCCATGGTTCCGGTATCGTTTGCTATCTAGGGTTGAATGTCTCAAGGCAGTTCACATCTTGATAGCCTTGACTGGCTTGGTCTTTAAGCTTGAGTATGGATTTAAGGTATATTCTCTGTACGACCAAAGAGGGAATAAAACGCTACGGTAGTGAGGCCTGGCTCTGCCCTCTTACAAAAGACATAGGGCTCTGCGACCGTTCTTTTAGTACTAACACTTAGTAGTAGTCTTTCGTCTTGTACAGTACCGACGACAGGAAATAAATTATCCCTGGAATTTATTCATACATGCAAAATATTGAAATAGAATGGTGGCTTGTCATTTTATGGTTTTAACGCGCACTTGTCACAGTATTTCAAGTGGCGATCAGATTCTGAGAAGGAGAGAGAGATTCGACAGTGCATTTGGTAGCGCGGCTTTGAAGGGCGCGGTTTTTTCTGTGAGCAGTGTGTCATCAAAAAGGCTCGTTGCGTAAAGAAAAAGGTCGCTGACCAAGCGTTAGAGCAAAGTAGACATCAGTCTTTTTATTTTAGCAATGCGTCATTTCAAAAGGTGTAGTTCAATGAAAATGTTTCTTACGGATATAGAAGCAGGAGTTAGAAAATGAAGGACAGCTAACGTTTGTGCGAAGCTAGGAATAAATTATTCTTCCCAGCCTTTGTCTTTACGTTTCATGTAAAAAGGGTCAGTGATCGAGTCAGGCAATGCATGTTCTATTTTGCTTATGAAATTGCGGTAATCACTGCACAACCTTCAGGGAAGAAAAGTCAGCACTGCGACCTTATTGAAGTCCATTATTTCAATCTTTCCTTTTGAAATGGTAATATTTAATTTGAAAAGTATAAATAGAATGCTATAAAACCTCAGTAGTTAAAAGGGCTTCAAATCACACCAAATGCTCTGGAAGAACATAAACAATGTTTATAGTGCCTTTAGTTCTGCCAGTGGTGAAATAATAACTGAGGAGAGGGATGGCTGTTGTCGCCTCCGTGGGATACTCTGCGATCCTACTTCTGATATGTGGCACTTCTAGCTGCGAGTACTCGGACCCACTCTTAATCACGAGCATGAACAGCTGTGAAATGTTTATGCTAATACTTATAAAATTAACTTTTTGACAAACAAAAGGAACTTTATATTATAATCTTTCGCACTTCGTGTAGCTATATCTGACAACTACATTATAATGTATTCATGAATAAGAAACTGTTCTCTAGAGACTGATGCAAGGTTACGTGTTAATAATAGGTTTAGAAAATATATCTGCCGTGTGTGACCTTAAACTATTATTACAACTAGTGACTGCTTTTGAAACGACACCTCTACTTGCAAGATTCCAGCCTGTTTGTCAATCCTGTGACAGAGTAATTTATTGGTTATGCGTGTTGTGACTCGGTAATGGTTTAGTGGTGCCTTCCCCAGAGCTCCATTCTTAGGCGGTTTTCGTTTTGTAACCTTTGTGATCGCCTTAAAATGAACGTAAAAAATAAAATTAGTTGCAGATGATTGCATACTATATAAAAAAGTAGCTTAAATGACTAGTCGTCTTTGAATCCGTTCCTGGTCAAGTTAAACGCGGAGTGCTTCACATGAAGGATGCCTATTGACGAATGAAAGCATCGGCAGTGTCAATACGCAACAACTGCAGGCTTTAAAAAATATTTTAAAGCAAATCCACTGGTGCCAACTACAAATTAGTGGATCTTAGAGGAACACGAACATACACACTACACTTAAAAAAAGCATTATGGCCGCCTGGTGACTTCAATAGGTCGATATGGCAGTCGACACAAAAATCCTGGTTTTAGCGTGCAAAGAATATATTAAACCGACTCTTCAGTACATCTCAAGAGTACAGAATTGTATAACGGCGCCCACGAATACTATACATAGCTAGAGATTATTAATAAATTCTTCATCCTTATTTACTTGCTACAACTGCCGTCTATCTGTGAGGGATACTATATAGGAAGCAATCTTGGACACACTAAAATTGAGGTGATATAAGGAGGGACTGAAATACCTGTATCTATTTTATCGCCATATGCTTGGAATGAATAAGCATATCTACATGAGCTTAAGTGAGTTAAGTACAACGCGATAGTATTCTCAATAATAATAGAAAAATGTCTTGCTGAACTGACGTATTAGAAACCCGTATTTTTTTCTCCGGACAGTGGGTGAGAGTAATGCGCGAACCAAATATACAGTAAAATGCCCGACCTTCCGGTATTCAATAGCATCCCCAATGGCATTTAAACGCCCGTTTCGCCATTATAGATATATATTGTTACTTACTCAGTACGTAACGGGGGTGTTTATTTGTCGTCATAAGCGCTGCGAGTCCCCCAAGGAACACCAGCACACACCACTGTGGCTTCTGTTTTTTCTTCTTCTCTCCAGCTTCTTCTTCCTTTCTGACGCACCGAAGCACGTGACACTTCCCCGCTCGCAGACGAAGCCCCAGGGCAAGCAGTTTAAGGAAGGTGCCGGGGATGGAACCTTCTTAGCCGAGCCACATGCACCACCTGAGTCCGGCGTGAGCATCGGCCAATGTCGGTGAAGCGTGAAAGCACATAGTTCACGTCACTCAGGCGCTCCAAAACGATAAAAGGGCTGCTATAGCGAAACAGCAGCTTCTGGGCTAAACCTAGCTTGCGCAGCGGCGTCCACAGCAACCCTAAATCACCGGGCACATAAGAGACATGTGGCCGTCTGTTGTCATAAAGCTCCTTCGAACGTTCCTTTTTGTCTAGAATGCGGAGGCGGGCAACGCGGCGAGTTTCTTCGGCTCGACATAAAGTGGTGGCGATAGAAGGCTTGTTGTGGAGGGAGAAAGGAAGGATGGTATCAAGACAGCTGCGGGGAACTCGAGCATACAGCAGGTAAAATGGAATGTAGCCAGTCGTTACATGCAATGCAGTGTTATATGCGAATGTAATAAAAGGGAGGATTTCGTCCCAGTTCTTGTGATCAGAGTCCACGTACATCGCCAACATAGTGGCCAGAGTGCGGTTGGTCCGTTCAACAAGTCCATTCGATTGCGGATGATACGACGTTAAATGACGGTAATCGCAGGTGCATAGACGAAGGAGCTCTTCGATAACTTCAACTGTAAATTGGCACCCGCGGTCACTGATCAGAACTCGAGGAGGGCCATGGTGCAAGACGAGAAATCGCAGAAGAAATAGGGATACTTCGTAAGCAGTGGCTGAGGGTATTGCGGCTGCGGTTGAAATTCTTCTTGCTGAGCAGGCCGGCACGAACGCAGAAACGCGCATCTCTTGAACCTTGAGCGGTAGAGAAGAGCGGTGCCAAAAATCTGATCGTTGCTGTTGTTCTGTCTGGAACAGTTGAGGGTCGGGAAGCGTTGCCGATATAGGCGCCATGTAGTCATCAAAGTTGTCATCATCACTACCAGTTGACGAAAGCGGCAAGCGTGACAGACAGTCAGCGTCAGCATGTTGACGGCCGCTTTTGTATGCCACAGTGAGGTTAAACTCTTGTAACCGCAATGCCCATCGAGCGAGCTGGCCGCAAGGGTCACGAAGATTTACGAGCCAACAGAGCGAATGGTGGTTAGTGACGATGGTAAAAACATTGCCATATAGGTAGGAACGAAATCGTTGCACCGCAAAAACAACTGCGAGGCACTCTTGTTCAGTAACGGTGTAGTTACGCTCCGCCTTGCTCAACGAACGACTAGCATAACCTATCACGTGCTGATCGGTGCCATGACGCTAGATGAGCACTGCGCCAACGCCCATGCCACTAGCATCGGTGTGAACTTCGATGGGGGCCGAAGGACAGAAGTGACGTAGGATAGGTCCTTCTCTCAGAAGGAATTTGAGGTGGCGGAAGGCAGTGTCGCAGTCAGTAGTCAAATTGAACGGTGCATCTTTGTGCAGAAGGCACGTGAGCGGGTATGTGATGTCAGCGAATCTGGGCACAAAACGACGAACCTCCTTTCCGCAACTCCACCACAACTGTTACGTACTCAGTGCGTAACAGGAGTGTTAATTTGACGTTTAAAGCGCTGCGAGTACCCCAAGGAACACCAGCACACACCACTGTGGCTTCTGTTTTTGCTTCTTCTCCCCAGCTTCTTCTTTTC